>VYZP01018891.1:54123-117349 GCA_013400635.1 Hypocryptadius cinnamomeus | reverse complement strand
AAGATGAATTTCCTTCATAAACTTCTTGACCTCTGAAAGTCCAGTGAGTTTTCTGTATGTCTGACATCAGCTCTATGAATAAAAGTTCTGAAAGGAGCTTTGGTTGACAGTAATGACACATAAGAAAGTAAAAACTTTTTGTTTAACTTCACTGGCTTTGCAAAGCAAATTGACATAAAAATCTCTTTTTCTAAGTAAAATGGAGTTCAGAGAATGTCCCATTTAAACCAGAAAGTAATTGCTGTTTTTACATACTGACTTTTCTAAGCCTAAAGGATGCTTTCTCCTAAATCATTTGTCTTAACAGAGTTCCTTTTTAATTAAGATGAGCAAGAGATAAAAATAAGCCCACTGTTGTCCATCACAGAGTGAAATGATGTAATCCTCTGAAATAGAAAGTATGTGTGCAGTGATATTTCTCTGCTTTTCCTCAGCAGTCATGTTTATAATACCTATTTTTGAAAATTTTTCCTCTTTTCTACTGACGATAAGAAAATGTTTCGTGATACTGACTTGATACCAACCAAGCTCTTTGCATTTCAGAAAGTGCAGTCCTCTTTCTCTCTGCATCTTATTTATAGACACACACACATGTTCCTTGTTGGTTTTCTGAAAATCAAACTCTGTTTTAGTTTAGGACATAATTTTCCCAGTATTTGTTGCTCTACCTCATTATTTTGAGCTTTTCAGCAAGCTGTGAATTTTTATAAGGACAAACCTCCTTCAAGTTGGACTACTACACACTGAGCAGTGTATGAATCTGATTTAAAGTTGGAAAGGATAGTGCAAAGCAATAGAGAGGTGCTGTTCCCACTCAGAGTGGCATGTGTGAGACCACTGCTGGGGTGTGTCACTATGTGTAGTTGTTGTATGTGCGTTTTAAAATAGTTGCATATAATCTAAAGGCTTAACAAAAGTTTGCAAATTGTTTCTTTTAGTCTAGCGTTCTGTTTTGCTTAGTGGTGATTAAGACAACTTGTTTTACAAGGTACTATAGGAAAAGGAGATTTATTTTTTTTTAATAAGAAAAACTCTTCTTCCAGCAGCTAGTGCCATAGCAGCATGTAATGTTGTAACAGGAGAAATTCAGAACAGCAGGAAGATGTTACTTTTGGTGGAGTCGTTAACTGTTGGAATCTAGGGTGGCTATTGCAGCATGTCTCCACACTGATCTGTTTAAGATGTTTCCACAAGGTTTGCAGCCTCACTCCAGAATTTTGCACTAAATACAGGAACTGGTTGTTGAGCTTTACCTGTGGCATCCAGCCAGTGAGATACAGTGGCTTCTTTTCATCATTAAGATGCTCGGCTCCTGGACTTTATATGAAATGCAGATACAGAGAGGTTTACTTAGACCTCTTGATCTTGGAAGAGCCTCCTCCCTCACAGGCTTTTTAAGCTCTGCTGTAAAGGACTGGTTTTCTACCAAATGCACATGCCTGCTTCTTCAGTCTGATGTTTCTTTTTAGGAAGAGGATGGAGACTATACTTATGTAGAAAGGATTAGAATCCCACTTGATCACGGGAGTCTGTTGGTGATGGAGGGAGCCACCCAGGAGGATTGGCAGGTAAGAACTTGACACTGTTTATGTGCTTTACTTGCAATGAGGTTGTCCAGATACGCTGAGGCACTCCCATGAAGGTATGGGATATTCTGCTTCCAGTGGCACAGTTGTTTTCCAAGGCATTAGTATTACTTTCTGCCTCAGGATTTGAAAGCACCCACAGAAACAAGGGGTTTGCTTTCATGTGCCAAGTGATGCAGTAGGAATTAGTTCAGATGTTGCAGCATTAAAGTTCAGCAACGAAGGTCGCAGCCTGCAGTGAAAAGAAAAAAATCAATATAGAAATCTAGAATATCAAAAAGTTGTAACTTAAGAGTTCTACAGTAATGTACAAAGACTTCTTGTTTTCAGTGGCCCTGAGCAGTCAGAACCTTAATTTTTTACCTTTGCTAAGTGTTTAGAAATATGAATACAAAGCCATCACAGGAAATGAAGGTTTTAGTCATTGTTTGATTACCTGTATTTTAAATGTACAAGCTCATGCTTTTCTTTTTTTTCTTTTTTTCCCTAATGCCGCTTACAGCATCGAGTGCCTAAAGAGTATCACTCTAGAGATGAACGAATAAACTTGACATTTAGGATCATTTATCCAGAACCTGATGGAGTTTGGAAGTGAAGAGCCACTTTGGACATTGTTGGATGTACACCCACAGCAGATCTAGAGCCTTAGATTGCTACAGATTTAAAGGAAGCCTTACAGAAACAGAGTTCCTTGAAGTCATGGGGAAGAGAGTTGATATTATGAAGACCTTTGGCTGCCAGAAGCTGCCTGTGTTATGTGGACAGAAATTATATGTTATTAGGTTAAACTAAATAACAGGGTTTAAGTTTGTGAGCAGTGATTATTCTTAAAAGAGCACAAAGCACATGAAAGATGTCAGAGGTCCCAACTGGAGGAGACAGTGAGCACATAGTTTGCACCTTGTCTTGTCTCTCCTTTATTCCCAAGTTGTGATCTCTGTTGGAAGTAATGGCAAGATGGCATTCTGTGATGTAAAGCCACCTCTGTGTGTCTGTGCAGAAATGAGAAAGCTGCACTTGGGGATGATCTCTGGGTATTAACTCATTTCACCAAAGGGTGGTGCCCTGCCTTTTATCTGTACGTTGCAGAGTCTTTTCCAGTTAAGCAATCAGTTTCATAACTTAAACTACTTGAGTTATACTGGTGTCTAGTGGAACAGAGGGTCAAGGCTCTCTTCTGCCATGCACTCTGTGGTCAGGCTTTATCCTAACTGTTTATCCATGTAGACAGGACAAGGAAAAGGCAAGCAACAGAGACATCTGACAACCCTGCTTCTGGGTCAGTGCATATTGCATTAAAGAGTATCACTCTTGAACCTCTCATATCTCTTGAGCCTCTGCTGCCACAGGTCAGCAGTCAGCACCTCAGACCAGATTCAAGACTGACTAGCTGGAATCCTTCAAGCTTGCCTGCTGCTGCTCACCTGCTGCTGGGAAGCATTGGGCTCATGACTGCAGTCTGGATGTTAAGGCAGGAGTGCTGCCTATGTGATTTAGTTCTTACTGCAGCTAAATATCATCACTGTGCAGGATCATATCATAGGTTTGGTCCATCTTCACTGCCTGCCTGCAGTAGGATGTAAGCACAGGTAAATACTCTATGCCTTGTAACACGTTAGCTTTGTTAAGCAAGCTAATATCCATCTTCACTGTAAGAATAAATTGGTGTTGGGAAAATATCAGTCTTTTCTTAGCCAGTGTTTGTTGTGTAAGTTCTTATTTGATGAGAACAGTCAAGTTACTGGTAGGCAGTTATGCCTATGTTTTAATGTTATTGATGACATAAAGGACATAAGTGTTGAGCCATTTCACTCCCTGTGGTCTGAAATTGGGCAGAATAATTTCCTAGAAACAGCTTCTCTACCTAAACCACCATACATTATTCTTCTAAAATGAATGAATGTTACTGGAAAACTTCATTATCTAATGGTGTCTTCACTTTCATCCCAATTTGTACAGAAATGTTTTTGGAGTATTTTCAATGTTATTTCCTTGCATTTGAATAATTTGTCTAGGTTCTGTGATGTATTTCATGGGACTCAGAGTTGAAGGAGGCAGACACTTTCATTTTTACTTTCTTTGAGTCATTGGAGCTTTGTGCACATCCCTGTATGTGTCCAGGTTTGGCAGTCCTGAAAGTGGGTGTCCTTAACCAAGGGACAGTGCTAATTTGTCAAGATATTCTGAGAAGGCAACACTTTTGCCTGTATCAGTTCATACAAGCTCCATTTGTTTTCACTGTGTTAAGAGCAGCCAGGCTGCAAGAAAGAGTAGGAGATTGGAATGAGTTGGAAACTTTTAAACCCCCAAACCTCAGCCTGTGGAAATTGCAGTTCATTTGAATTCGGTGAATCTATGGCACATAACTAATGGCAGGACCCTGGAGGCTGATGCTGTTGTGGAAGAGCAGTTTTTCACTTCCTTTTCTTGGTTTCAATTTGTCATGTTACCAAATTTTGGTTTAGTTTCTTTACTTCCTTTGATTTGGGAAAAGACCAAGTTTTCCTCCCCAGAAATGAAATGATTTATAGGAGAAACGTTCTTTTCCCCCAGCACTCCTTTTGTTGCTGGAGACTACTGCATTCTGCTTTCTCTCACGTGTCAGCTTCACTGTATCCAAATCTGTTTGACAGTGAGGAGAAGGCATATGGCATCATTCCCCAGCCTGTCCTGTGTGTACTGGCTGCAAGGGGAACAGTTGGCCTAGGGGTCAAGTTTCTTTTGTCAGGAGCTTGTGGTCCTTCCTTCCTTCCCCCACCTCTTTGCCAGAAAAGTCAGCTAGCCAGGTAGCAGCAAATTGCAACCCCCTGCCTGCCAAGACAGCAGCAAATGGCTTTGGGCAGAGGAGATTCCAGCCCAGAGCTCCTCAGGAGACCTTTCTGCAAGGATTTTCCTGGCAGTAAGAATTTGTTCCTGAATGCTACAGGCATTCCTGCCGAGTTCTCAAAATGGGTGTGCACGAAAGTGAGATTTCAGAGTTCTTGAGTTGGTGGTGTTCCTGTGGCAGCTAAAGACTTTTCACTAGAGACCAGGGCAACTTGCACATTTCTTGTGCTGCTGTTTCTGCTGTTGCAGTCAGGTGCAAAGGGCAGCATGTTTAGAATGGTAAATATGCAGTTAGGTTCCATTCTTTAACTTAAAAGATAGGTGGAGGAACCTTTCCCCTAGTTACATGGATTTGAAAACACTGTTTCTAAAAATGTCATCCAAAATAATTACTTTCCAGTTTAAAAGCTTGCTTTCTTCCTTCTCAGAACTGTTGTGAGATTCACAGCCAAAAACTTTTTGAAAAATAATTTAAACTCGGAGTACACTAAAGTAAAATATACTATTTATATGTTCACGGAGGATTCGAGGGCAGGGGGCTTGCCTGAGAGTTTTGTTTTTGTGGTTGGCACCAGATTCTGTGCATCTGAGGGGCTGCAGCAGCTGCTGAGAGCTGCTTTGCTTACAGAACACCTCTGTGCCACTATTTTTATGTGAAAGATACAAACTGTGCGTTTACTTTTTTCCTTTTCTTTGAAAATATAGAATGGTTTGGGTTGGAAGGGTCCTTAAAGATTTCAGCAGAGTATGTCTCCCAAAAAATGCTCAAAAATTGCGTTCTTCAAAATTGTTCGTCTTGGCTTTCAAACAGGTGGAATCTACTAGTAACCCCAGGTAAGATTCCCTTTTCCAAAACAGCCATCACCTTTTCCAAAATGTAATGGCCCTCAGATTTGATGATAAGGAGCAGATGAATGGAAGCTGTCTTGGGTAAGGATGGACAGTCGCCTGCCTTCTTCAGGGAACATGCAGGATAGAGCTGTTCTGAAAAAAACCCACAACTGCGTCCTTATGTAACCATTCATTTACTTAACAGCTGTATAAGCAATGACATTATTAATTAACCACACTGGTGTCAGGCATCACTCTGTCCCCATGCTACTTGTAATCATTTTGTCACAGAATACTTAAATATTCAAGCACAAACTCTTGGTGAGGTTGGAGTGTATCTGATTCAATACTGCACTTTTGGCCCACAGTGGGCACTTCTCTGCTCTTTTTTGTTGTTGTTTTGGGGGTTTTTTTTGTTTGTTTTTTTGGTTTTTTAGTGTTTTGTTGGGTTGTGTTTTGGGGTTTTTTTTTTTTGTGAAAAAAACTCTTTAGGTTATTCAGTTTTGATTAGCTTTAAAGCCATGGATAATTTCACTTCATCTGTATCAGATTAATTCTACCTATGTCTTTTCTCTTTGTCATGACTTACAGGGTTAGTATAGCTATGTGTAGTAATTTATAGCTACAATAGTAATGGAGAAGGAGACAGGGTGCCAGGAAGGGGTTAAGAAGTCAGAATTTTCATACTGTAGTGTTGGCAAAACACAGAGGACTGTTCTCCTGGGGTTTGGGATAAAAGATGCATGTATGATGGGTGCTGTGAATCCATAATGCCTCCTCCTCAAGTGCTGCTACTATTGCCTTAGCTCAAAAGCATTTAACACCCACTTTGCCTATTCTGGTCATAAACCTTTTCAGAGTGGATAGGAAATCTGCCTCACTATGGTTTGTTTTCAAAGTGCTTCTTTCCTAGCCTTGAGGTTTCCATAGCAACCTGGATAATTTGTTTAAATTGGAGCATCCTGACCTGTCCTGTCTGCACCTAAGTTCTGCTGAGATTTTGCAGGTATCATCTCGACACACTGAGGAGTGCCTGGTTGCAGTTGGCCATGAGAATGCTGGTCCTTCCCAAAGAGTCACCCACTCATCAAGGTGACAGATGTGTGCTTTCTCCCCTGTTGTCCTATTTGATTTACCTCCCGCTCCTGTGTAGTGTTCAGAACAGCTTTGTGGAGTTATTGCCAGCTCCCTTGAAGCTGGCAGGTTCTTGGTGGCTCACACTGGGAAAGCACCTCTCGAGGCAGCTGGGAGGTCTTGTTTTAAGTAAAAAAAGTGGGGACTGTATTGAAGAATGTTAATCAGAATAAGGAACAAGGGGGTCTGTTCCATGGCCCCCATTGTTTGTTTGATTCAGGTTTCCCAGTAGAAAGAAAAATTTCGTTCTGTTCACACGGGAATTTTGCTGGCTGAGTGAGACTTAGAGCAAAGTCTTCACATCACGAGATCATCCTGACAGACAGTGCTCACTGGATCCAGAATGGTGCTCAGCTGAAAGTTGTTTCCATCTGAACTTGTGTGTGCAGCTGCTTTGCTGGTCACAGAGGGTGTTACTTGTTCTGTTGCTCTGCTCCCATTGTGGAGGCAATGCATAGATCCATGCTGAAGAGTGGGTGATCTCTGAAATTACAGCTGATTGGGTGATCTCAGATTACAGCTGATCTCTGAAATGCCAGTGCCAGCCCTCTGCCCCTGGGCATGTGTTTCCAGCAGAAATGCCTTGTGCCAAGGCAGGCTGCCATGCAGCTGGAAGAACACATGGACTAGAAAGAGCCTCAGTGTTGGATGGGATGGGATTTGTAGCTGTGACTTACAAGAGACTTACCATTGGGTCCTCATCATTAGGGAGGGCTGTGGGAAGGCTTGTCCTGAAAGCTTCTGATGCAGAGGGCAAAAGATGAAGCAGGAGCGAGCAGAGACATGAGTTGCCAGAGGGTGTACTGGCCTAGATGTACAACCCACACTTCCTGGCTGGTTTGTCAGGGTGCAGAATCTACATGGTTCCCAGTTTCTTTTCCCCACCTCCTGCTTTTTGGGGGCAGATCTGTGTGAAGGAGGAGACAGTCTGTCCAACTGACATGGCATGCCTTTGGCTTGAGATACCTGCAGGAGCTTGGAGAGGAGAGTGCAGGAAGGTGCAGGCTCCCCAGTTTTTTGGGACAAGCAAGGGCAAGTGGTGGAAGAGGGATTAAAAATTTCCTGGTGGTGTTTTCTCTTGGGAAGCAGTGGGAGGGACAGGAGGGGAAGTGGTGGTCACATCAGTGAGACAGTGTCTGACAAACTGTACATAATGGAAAATTTGCCAATACCTCCACTTTCGGAGCACTGATGGAGCCATGACAGTTCATGCCAGAGAAGAGATTGTTACCCTGGAATAAGCTGACAAGCCAGCCTGAAGAAATCCTGCCAGGCCTCAGGGCAAGGAGAACGATTGAGTGAGGCAGGGCAGGGTAGACAGGACACAGCATCTTGGTGCTGCAGCAGCCACAGGTAGAAAAGAATGTCCTGAGCATTGGCTGTTTCTCTGTAACACTCTTGTATTTTGCACTAAACATTTTTTCCTGGTGACCTTGCCAGTTATCTCCTGGCTTTACTTCCCTTGCAGAGACTAAAGTGGCTCTATTTTACCTTAGAAAAGATTCCTCAGCTTTGGGCACTATGGGCTTTCATCTGACAGGAATGGGGTTATGCTTTTTTTCTTTCTGCTTGTCCACATTAGCACCACTCTGACTCCTCTTGGCAAGGCAGGGCTTCAGTTGTTGAACCATCACTCAACAACTTACTACTTTGGTTGTTACAATTTTTGTCTAAAGTCCCCAGAAACGTTTAGAGATTGAACAAAAATGTGTCAAGGATTAGGTTACTTGAAGCCTGATTGTTCAATTGTCAAGAAACTTCCGTTTTTAGTCTCTAGACCACAGTTGATTTCTTGATTGCTTACAAATAGACTTATAAAGAGAAGAAAAAATGAAATTTATTCTGCTGAAATAAGTGGATGCTCTACAGTGCTTTCAGCTGCAGAAGAAAATGGAAGATGAAATCCATCAGAAGTGTTAAGATCTGATTTGTGGTACCAATTTAAGATTTTTAATCTTGACTGAAACAGAAAAGATTTTCCCTTTGTCTGACCTTCAGAGCAGACAGAACCTTTGTGGCCATGCTCTCTGTTGTCTCTCTCTGCCCTAACAAGGTCAGACCTTCCTTGTTATATTTGAGTTGTGTGGCTGGTTTTGTTCAAATCTGAGAGAGGATGGGAGGTCTCAGAAATAATTCAGTTCCACTCTTGCAAAGCTCAGCAGTTGGGTACGGAAGAGAAACCAAGACAAGTGCTCTGTGCTCTGACAGCTCTGGGTTACTCTGGGCCTCCCTGGCAAGGAGGAGGAGAATCCTCCTTTCCTCACTGCCTTGCCAGTAGCATTTCTGCTCTCCAGCTGACTCATGTCCCAGGAGGCAGCATAGAATGCATGGCCATCAGCACCGTCCCAGCCACCAGCTCAGGGTGGAGGATGTGGAGGGTTGGGAATTCCCAGGATTCATCAGCAAAGTTTTTCCCTGCATGCAGGAAGTATTTTTCTTCCTAGACCTTTTTAATAATTTTGTGGGGAAAAACATTTCTTCCAGATTTTGAACCTGACACAGAATGTCCTGAACTAGAAATCCTAATTTCTGTGCTGCTTACTTGATAGGGTCACAGTAACAGCTGGACATGGTAATACCTTGACAGTTAAAGCCATGGGAGGTTAGAGGTTTTACTTCACGTGGCAGCAACTTGTACCAGGAGGAATATTCAAAGCAGAGTCAGTATCTTAACTAGTTTAAAGCATAGTTTCATTCTTTAAAGAGCTGAGTTTTCTACAATCACTGGTCTTTGTTCATTGGAACCCCACTTTTTTCTTGTGTCCTCATATCACTGTGCCCTGATGCATCAATAAGAGTGTTGGGAAAAGCTGCCATCCCTTCTGATGCCTTTGGGGCCAAACAAGGGAAATTTAACATAGCAGTTTTTTGTCAGGAAACGCTTTGCAGCTCTCTTTCAAAACAAAGAGTTTATTACTGCATTTATTATTAGTGGTGTGATGACAGCCAAATGCTGTTGACTTGTGAAGTGCAACTGAAAGACTGACTTTTCACTTCAGCTGTCACTTTACAATTTAAACAATTCTATGTAGAGAATAAAATAATACATTTCTGTGAGAAGCATTCATACATTCAAACATTTTAGTCTGTACTTTCTCCTAATGACATGGGGCAGAAGGTTTATGGGATTTATTGCAGCTCGTAAAAAGGCAGGCAGGACTGAAACTGAGATATTTGAGGGAAAAGGAGCTTTGAACACACATATTTTGTATTAACTGTGTGGGATCATGAACTTCCCACAAATCCTGACAAGTATTTCTCATGTCTGCCAGGATCACACCATGAAGCTCTCTGTAAAAAAGAAGAAGTCAGGAATCAATAGCCTGGCTGAATTTTCCACTCCTTACTTTAGGGAGACTTGGAAAGAAATTTTTTCAGCTAAAATAGCCAAGTTATATATAAAAATGAGACATATACAAATGTGACAAACCTTTTCTCTTAAAATGCTATTTTATCTAAAACTTTCCTTAAAACCTCAGTAAGTGTCAAGGGGGCACCATTTCTGTGGCAGATTGCCTGGTGAGATGTAAAAATCCTTTTGTGCTCCTATAACCTGTACACTGGACATATCCAGTTTGAAACATCCCCCAGAGAACTCACCCGTCCTAGCAACTCCCTGCTGCATTGGGAAGAGCTTTCTGCTGGAAGTTTCCATAAGCTGCCTGCAAAGATGCCAGCAGCAGCAGCCTGAACCTCCTGCTCCTCACCACTCACAGGTGCCTTGCTGCATGGCTGCAGTGCCTGCAGTCTGTGGCGAGTGCTGGTAGGGAATTTCCTCATGCTTTGTTACCTGAGGCTTCTCCCTCACCTCCTACTGTGGGGAACGAGAATCATGGTGCTCGGGGTGTGAAGGAGACCCCAGCCTGCAGGAGGCTGGGAGCAGAGTGTGCTGCAGAACAAGCCAAATCTTCCCTTGCCTCTGGAGACTTCCAGTCCTGCAGCTAAGGCTCTGCCAACACCTGCCTGCTGCAAGAGGGAGATGTGCTCATTCCTCGCCTGTGCTGTTGGCTGCAGGGCTCTCCATGGCTGCCCCAAATGATGCCAGGCAGGATGCCCCTTGGCATGGCCCAGGGGAATGTGAGGAATTTAGAAAAATACTTCAAGGGTCATGTCAAACATTTAAAATGCTGGCTGCATGTTGGCCTGCTGGCTGCCAACATCAATGAGTGTGAGGGTGTGTGATCCTTACTGTAGGATTACCCTGAGGCAGTCAGCTGCTGGGCTGGCTTGGCTTTAATTTAATTATTTCAAAGGGAGAAAATGTTAAAAGGCTACTGAAGTCAAAACAGTAGAAAGGAAGGTAAAGGATATCCAACCAAATACATAAGGAAAGGGATATGACAACCCTGAGTGCATAGCTCTTGTGAGTTGTTAGCCAGGTGTAAATGCATTCACATGTGCTGGAGAGAGGCCTGGCTGCCCAGGTAAGCTGCCTTCTGTGTTATGATAGCTAGAAAGAAACAACAGCTTGTTTTTCTCCAGACAGAAGTGTAACAGTGGGTTTCAGCTGGGGCTTGTTGGGTAACTTGGGTTCCCCCATCAGAAAGGTACGCTTTGGAATTTAAATCAGATGTGCATGCAGAGAAAGAGACACAAAGACTTCTGCTTTCAGAGGCAGTTTGTATTTGCTGCCTGTTTATTGGTGCATCATCTCCAGTTTGTAAGCAGTATCTGTTAGGTCACAGTTGGCTGAATGTTTTTATTGCTATTTTAAAAATGGTTGTTCCAAGAGACGAATTCTAGTGGAGAGAGAGCAGCAACTCCTTCCTCTGTCCTGATAGAAATGAGTACCCAGATCAGGATGCTGAGTGGAGATGTACACAGTGAGGCACTGTGTGGTGGCTGGAAATGCCACCTGCCAGGGCAGCAAGAAGCAGCTTTTACTCTTGAGTATGTTTTGGGAGGATATTTGAAACTTCCATGGATTAAGGCATCTTGCTGGGAAGCAGCTTATCCTGCTGGCTCTCAAGAGACCCCATCAGCTCTGACAGACAGTGAAGTAACTGCTCTGTTTTGGGACATGAACTGTGGTGTTCACTGTGACTGCCCAGCTACAGGTGGTCTGTAAAAGCCCTGGCCCTTCAAAAGTTTCTTTCCCTACAGGAAGAGGTGGGTATTCATCCCTTTTTATCCCTTTTTATTCATCCCTACATCCTCTTTTTAATTGTTCCTTTCCCTTCTATGGCATGAGATCTGATAGCCAGCAAATGCTATGTGTGTGTTTCCAATAATCACATTTTTAAATGAATAATCAGATGACAATTTCCATGCTGGTAATTTCCATGCTGTTTCGGGAGCTATAATTGTGTCTCCTCCTATAAAACTGGTGATTTAACTACACAAGGCTCCAAATATGAATATAAAATGTTCCTAGCTCTGGTAAAGGTTCCATACTGTGACTGTGCAGTGTGCTGGCATACAATATGACTTCATGAAAGGAAATGAAATCTTGAAATCAGGGAACAAAATGAGCAGAACACAAAGGAGATTAATTATGATGAAATGAAAAAATACTAGAAAATTTGGAAAATGAAAATATTTAAATGGAATGGAATGACATGAGGTACAGTGAAAAGTTTCGAAGCTTGCCAAAATGACACACATTGAAATCTCAAAATCAAGGAACAAAGCGAACCACAGAGACAGAAAGAGAATTATGATGAAATTTGCTCAGGTGCACAGCACGTGGGTGGTAGCGAGGAGCAGGTGTGGAGGGAGCAGTGTTGGGGTATAGCTCTGGCCCACTTGCCATGCCTGTTGCAGTGTCCCTGGAGCTCTGGGCTTTGTTAGGGCTGGGGTTTTCTCAACCCTAACCCTGAGCTGAGCAGTAAAAGCAGCATTTTCTGAGGCTGAGGTGCCCAGCCCCTGGGTGCTGCCAAGGAGAAAAGCCTGGAGGCAGCAGTGCTGGTGCAGTGCATTGGGGCTTTTTGCAGTGAAATGGACTGGAATGTGCCAAAATGATACTCACTGAACTCGTGCGATTCCATTTCCTTTCATGAAATGCAAATTCTTCAATTCATGAAGAATTTTCATTTCATGAAAAGAAATGAAAATGCAAATTCTTCAATTCATGAAGAATTTTCATTTCATGAAAAGAAATGAAATCTCCAAGCCATAGAAGGAAGGTGACCAAACACACAGGAGAGGAGGTACGATGAAATGAAAAACAATTAAAAGAAAACCCAAAAATTCTGAAATTAAGTGAAAACTTTTAAGAGGACTGGGATTACATAAATTGCACTGAAAAGTTCCGAACATTTTCTAAATTATACCCATTGAATTCTTCATATCAGGGAGCAAAGTGAGCTGAATGCACAGGAGAGGAATTACGATAAAATGAAATCCAATAGAAAAAAAAAAAAGGAATATCTGAAATGGAAACAATTAAATTGAATGGGTTGACATGATGTGCAGTGAAATGGACTGAAACTTGCTGAAATGTTACTCATTGAAATCACAAGATTTCATTTCCTTTCATTAAATAATGCTGGGAGAAAGTGAACTTAAGGCCATTATTTAAACTACTTAAGTAAACATTTTTTTTTATGTTAGCGCCTTGGAGATCTAACTCTGGGGATTATGTCACAGGATATATTTTCTAGATTTTGTCAAATAATATGTTCAAGGCCTCTCAGTTATTACCATGGTGATCTTGCTCCAAGTCAGCATTGAAATTTCCCAAACCATTTTATAATCATTTTTGTGAGGGTATTAAATATATCTGAGTTTGCCTTCATACTGAACTTTCTGTAGGAAACCAGACAGGCAGTTTGTACTGGGATGTGTGTTGAAGTACAGATATCAAGTCAATCAATCTTTTTCTTGACAGAACCTTGGATACTTTTAGCTAGAGCAGATTAAATTTACCTTGCTTTGAATAAATGTGTGATGTTTTTCTGCACTGGCAGAACAAGGCTCCTATGCCATCTTGTTTCTGCATGAGAGGCAAGCTCAGCCCCAGAAATCTTCCAAGCTGGTCATCAGGCTTGTCTTAGACGGGTGTACTGAGAAAACAGAGTTCGGCCTGTCTGTGCTGCAGAATCAAGTTGTCAGGAATTTAAGTGGTTACATGTAAATGGAGCTTTTGGAGAGAAAGTTGTTACACTGCAGCAGAGACGTATGGGCTAAATTTAGCCACTAAAATAAACTGTAAAAAACACAGCCTTCTGCAAGTTGGAATGATTCAACTTGACCAAACATAAAATTGTTCCCTTATAAAGCTGATAGTATCTCCCAACAAAAAGGCTTCAAACAGACCCTGGCCCTAAAGCTGCCTTGGGGAGCCAAGAAGCCGAGAGGTTGCAGCCAGGTGTTTCATAAAGCCAACGCTGTTAATGTTGCTTTTGCACTGGCAAGGAGCAAGCCAGACAGTGTGTTTCCTTGTGGAAACACACTAGCAAACCAGCCAAGTGTGTTTCCTTGTGGAAACACACTAGCAAGTGCCTCTGGTCCCTGCTCTCCTAAAACTGTGTTCTTGTTCCATTTTATCCCCTTTGAGACAGGGCTGTAATTAAAACAGTTTGTTTCCAGTGCAGGTCCCGAAATATTGCCACTGCTAAGGCAGTTTGAAAGAAGGAGGGACACTCCTAAGAGTTACCCAAAGACAAGGTTGAGAGTTTCTGATGGTGAGCTCACAAAACCACGGCCATTTCAGTGTGCTGGACTGTGGCACAGGATGTGTATTGTGTATGTAAGCTTCTGGGGTTTTTTCAGAGCATTTGTTCTCCTCTGCACAAAGAATGTGTTTTATGGCAAAACACAGTAAACTCGCAGTGGCTGCAGGTGCCCCAGCTTGGGCACAGACCCAGAGCTGCTGGGCTAAGCGTAGATTCCACCGTGGGCTAATTGGCAGTCAGTGCTGGCAGTGCCCTGGGTGCCTCTGCACTGCGCTGCGTGTGCACACTGAGCATGGGTACTGCCTGCCTGACTGCTTGGCGAACCTCGGGGCCCTGAGTGCACTGTCCTTGTCCCCTTAGCATCACAGAGCAGAATTCCTGACACTGTTGCTAAGCCTCTGCTTCCTTCCTGGTTCCTAACCAAGCTTCAAAAATATCCTCGAGTGGGTGATGCTATACTGGAGAGTGTCTTTATGGGAATCATCTAACATGAGCCCTGAAGAGGGGACAGACTAACCATTTCAGGCTCTTCCTCCCTCATGCTTTTCTGCTCCTCCTCCCTCTAGCTCCTTTCCTATTCCTATTGTAAGTTTTTCTTATGCTGTGGGGTTTTTCTGTCACTGAGAGTGCTTGGCACACTCAGCTTTAAAGCGTGGTTCCAGCTGTCACCAATTTGCAAGCTTTTGTTTCAGCTCAGTAATACGTGTATGCCATTTTCTGTCTGAGGATCTGATTCTGCATCATATCAAAGAAGCACCACAGAGCCCACAGGGGAATGGAAAATTTTAGGATCCCTACTAAATGGAAAAAAATGGACTCACACTGAAGGAGGTATTTAAGCTTCATTAGAGGTGGCAGACTTGGGAACAAGATCCCAGAGTCCTGGTTAACCCTCTGATGCTGATGGTTCTTTTCTGGGTCCATTCCTTGTGATCTCTGCAGCTTACATCTGGGTCACTGTAACATTAGGGTTTTCAGATTTGGGCTCGCCTTGGAGCTTTCTTTAACCATGGATTTGTTGCTCTGATGGGTAGCGATCCGCTGAAAGCTGATGTGGCGGGTCTGTCAGTACTCTTTCATAGCCACAGAAATCAGGGTATTGATAAAAAAGCAGCGCGGTGAAACGCAGAAAGCCGAAGTACCGCTGTGGCAGTGCGGGACCCTCCTGAAGCTCCACGGGGTGCCGCGGGGCAGGAGAGGGATGCCCTGGAGGTTAAGGGGAGAGGAGGCGGAACGGGCGACGGGATCGAGCGCGATGGCTCCCCCGCCGCGGGCTGTACCCGACACCCCCGCTCCGAGGGGCCGCGGCGGGCGGGGGCGGCGGTGCGGGACACGTCATGCGGAAAGGAGAGCCCGGCCGGCCGCGAGTGGGCTCCGCTGCGGCCGAGCGCGCTGCCGTCTGAGCATGCTCCCGCGGGGCTCCGCCGGCTATATAACGGGGCCGGGCTGCCGGCGGCAGCGGCTCTGCTGAGGCAGCGGGGGAGCTGCGCTCTGCACCGCGCTCCGCTCCTCACCGTACTGCGCCTCTCCGCAGCGCACTCCGGTCCGCACCGTGCTGCGCCTCTCTCCATCGCGCTCCGGTCCTCACCGTACTGCGCCTCTCTCCATCGCGCTCCGGTCCTCACCGTACTGCGCCTCTCTCCATCGCGCTCCGGTCCTCACCGTACTGCGCCTCTCTCCATCGCGCTCCGGTCCTCACCGTACTGCGCCTCTCTCCATCGCGCTCCGGTCCTCACCGTACTGCGCCTCTCCGCAGCGCGCCGCTCAGTACCGCGCTCCGCTCCGCTCAGCGCTCCGCTCGCACCGAGGTCTCTCCGGACAGCAGCGGTCCGCACTGCTCCGCTCGGCACCGCAGCGCCCCGCGGGGCCCGTCCCTGCCCCTCCNTCCCGCGGGCGGCAGGATGGCCGCGAAGCCGGCCGAGCTGATGGGCATCTGCTCCAGCTACCAGGCGGTGATGCCGCACTTCGTCTGCGTCTCCGAGGAGTTCCCGCCGCCCGCCCGCCCCGCCAAGACCCCCAAGGGCAAGCTGCGGCGGCCGCGGCAGTCGCGCTTCAAGACGCAGCCGGTGACTTTCGACGAGATCCAGGAGGTGGAGGAGGAGGGGGTGTCCCCCATGGAGGAAGAGAAGGCCAAGAAGTCGTTCCTGCAGTCGCTGGAGTGCCTGCGGCGGAGCACCCAGAACCTCTGCCTGCAGCGGGACCGCCTGGGCAGCTGCCGCCTCCGCAACAGCCTCGACTCCAGCGACTCGGACTCGGCCCTCTGAGCGCGGCGGGGCTCGGCGGGACCCGGCCCGGCAGCGGCGGCACGGACTGAGCTGCAGGGAGCCGCGCCGCCGGCACAGGAGCGCCCGGACGGGCAGCCGGGTCGGGATGTTTTCTAAGAAAGCGCTTGTACCTTCGTTTCTATTTGATTGTATGAAACTCATCGTTTAAAAGACAAAAAAAAAAAAAAAAAATCTTTTCTATTCGTTAGAAGAAATGAGCTGTTTTAGATGCATTGAGCTGCTGGACTTTATATTTATTTTTGCATTTAAACTGTTGACTGCATTAATTTAATATGTTTCTACCTGAATGTCTGTTATTATTTCCATAAAAGAGTAATAAATCTGATATATTTGCACAGTACTTACTGGGCTGTCCTTATTTCAGGGATCCAGCAGTCCTTGTTCAGCTTTGAGGGGTAAAGGGATTCAAGAGCTGTCAGTAGTCAGTGCAGAGCCAGCAATGCTTTGCTCGGGGATGCTGCTCAGGGAGGTTTTGCAGGCTGTACTGTCAAGTATAAACTAATGAGACAAAAGTCGAGTTAGACTGATTTTAAACTACCTTATTTACTTCCTTGGGATCTTTGTGTTAACCTGAATTGAGGTTTAAAGAGCGTTTATAACTGGTGCCCAAGAGCCTTAATGCAAGTCTCTTGCATTCACAAAAATGCATATATACTTTCTATTTTCATCCAAGTTGGTTTTGTCTCTTCTCCCCTTCCCCTTCTGACCCATAAATTATTTAGTGCTGCAGATGGTTTTGGTTTTGGTTAGATGGTTTTGGTAATTGGTTAGAATGCAGTTTTATTTACCAGAGCAATTGATACTATGTGGATGTGCTTTTCTTGGAGTTTAAAAGTAAGGGAGTTTTGGTGATGGTAAATTTGTAGGAGTGAGGCTTCTGTTGGGTTGCTGCATCTGTGTGTGTGCAGCTGCATGTAAGATTTTCTCTGTCTGTGGGATACATGCTGAAGAGCATCTGAAGCCCTCTGCAAAATGGAAACCAAATTCCTGGACTGGGAATATTCTGCCTGTATTTTCTCCATTTTCTTGAAACATTCCTGTGCTAATAGTGTAATCCTGTAGTAGCACCTTCCTTAAAGGCAATCCTCTGGAAATTAAAACTTCCCAATCAGAAGGTATTAGCTGATACTGAGCTGCAGCTAATATTTCTCTGGTATGATTTTCAGGGCACTTTACGGCGTTTCTAATGTCGTGGTTTGAGGTGCAATCATACTGATCAGTTGGAGAGGTAAGGGCTGGGGCAGAGGAAGAAGATGGACATGGTGCTGGTGAACAGGGTGTCTCGATAGGACTGAGAACCACAGACCTCTCCCCTCTGGGCACTGAAGTACAGCAGATGAACCATGTGACTGGCTCCTGGCCACAGCAAAACCAAAGCTTGTCTCTTTCTAGCTTAAAGCTGAGGAAAATGCGGGGGGCATGGGGTGTGGCTTGTTTTTGGACAGGTCTTTCACAACTCCCTTGCAGTACCAGGACCTCCAGCTGACCTCCGGCACCAGGAGAGGGTTCTGCAAGCAATTCTGCAGGTAAGGAAACAGGTCTGGACTCTGACCCAACCTCCTCATAAAAAAGCATTTAAATGACTCCATGTGCCTCCCTGCTTGCAGCCTGTGAAACAGCTTTTCTCCCTTTGCAGTTAGACCCTCGTGGCTGCTTTCTCTGCATGGTACACACATACATGACATCTATGCACAAAGCAAAGCAACTTGACCTCCAGAACAACTTTCAGTCAGGCAGGCAGACAGGAATCACTAAGACATGATCAGTTATGAGCAGCTGGGCTAATTTTCCTCATCAAATTCCTAACAGTGCTTCAATTCTGGGAGTTTTGGGTTTGGGGAAGGGTTTGCAACATCTGCAAACTCCGTCCCAAACATCATGTGGGAACTCTGTAGCCGTGTGTCTTACGTTGCATAATGTACACAGCTAATGAGCTCTGTAAGATTTCCAGAGACTGTATAGTGTCCTTCCAGTACTGCAGGTTTTAAGCTACTTTTCAGTTTCCCTTTGCTTTCAGGTCTGGTACAAATCCCTGTGATACACAAAGTGTGGGGTAGCTTCAAGAGGCTGTGAGCACATGATCCTTGTCCCCGCTCCTAACTTTTGTTTAGCAGCTGGGGCTGCTAGCAGGCCCTTTACCATTGCTGTTGCCATCCTTCCTTCATCGTGCAGCTGTGCTGCCACCACGCAGGAGGCACAGGAGGCTGTGCTGCACCAGCCAGCAGCGGAGCAATGGATACTCACTTCCTGGGAGGGTGAGAATAGCTGCACTCTCTTTTTTGTTTCAAGAGACAAATGTAGATGTTAACACATCTACAAAGAGTATTTGAAAATCTGCTGTAGCATGTTTGAGGAAAATGTCATATTCCAATGGTTAGGCTGAATAAATGAGTTTCTCTTCCACTGTTCTTTGTTGACATTTTTCTGTTCCATTTCGGAGTGAATAACATGGGAGATGCCAATGCTAAAGATAGGCTAGTGTTTATCTTCCAAACAGTTGCAATCAAGGCGAAAGGGTGAAAAGCCAGGGTGATTTAGCTATATCCTGGAGAGGCCTTCCTGAATGCAGCTGGAAAAATAAACCTCCCTCCCAGTCTTCCTGTGCTGCTAATTTTGAAGGTTTCTTTGCAGTACTTTTTAGCGTCGTGACTATCATGTCTATCTGTCCTGTAAGGATTGCAGGAAGACTTATTACACTCACTTTAGTGAGGGTAATGACTGTATCAAAGGGGTTTGAGTCTGTCATCCGCTCCCTAGGCTTGAGATGTGGGTTGTACATTTCCTCTCAGCAATTCACAGCTTAAAAGCATCCAACAGATGCCACTTACAGTGATGCTCGGCATGGCAGTGAGTAGGCATGAACATTCCATGTCTGCACAGGAAGGAGCTGGAAGCCAAATGCCCATGGTGCAGCAGGACATGTATCAGGGCACAGGTGAGACTGAGCACCTCAGGAGTGTCTTCAACACTATTTTTCCAAATTACAGGAAATTGCACAGGAGAATTTGTCTTTAATGGGACTGCCTGTTATTCTCATATCACTTTATATATAAATCATTCTGTCCTCGTGTCTAGAGGTTCATCCGGTCAGTAAAATCTTGAACTTGAAAGCAATTCTTTTATTCTCGTTCTGTTTTGTGTCCTGTCCCCTCCATGCCTGTCAGCATTTCTCCCATGTGCTTGTTTTTAAATGCTGTGTTATTGTAAAGCTCATCATGCTGGTGTGGAGGATCTGTACCTCCATGCCTTATTTTGGCCTGATCAGTGTGGAGGGGATCTGTGAACAGTGCAGTATCATTGCTCTACTGGAATCAGGAAAAAGAAATCCTCTCTGCTCATCTTATGAGAAAGCTTTTTCCGTTCTTTTTGCAAACATTTTTAGCTAGTTCTAGTAATTAATGGAGGATTTCTGGGTGCAGTTTAGTGTTCACCTCAAGAGGCTGAGGACAGTCTCCTCTCCTGGCTGTGTATGCACCAGTTCTGCTCTTGCATAACTTCTCTCACCCCTGGGTTTCCAATAATTCACTGGCAACACTTCAGAGTGGAGCTCTTATCAGGAACAAATATAAGAAGGTGCTTGCAATTCCTGCAGGTTTTTGTGCTGGGATCCTGAAAATGCATTTTCTTTAGGAGCTGATTAATGATGACCCTTACCAGTGCTGGGGACCTGACCCTGCAGGAGCACAGTGGACAGACTGGGGCACTGCTGTTGGTAAGAAGCACCACACTGTTCTTATCTAACCTCCAAAGTGACAGCAGAGGCATGGGACAAAACACAAACTGAGGCATCTATTTAATTGTCAGGTTGACAGCAAACAAATTGCAGTGTAAGAGAGGCCAATGAGTGAGCCCTAGCAAATCTGGTTGCTGTGGTTTCTCAAATGTCAGCAGTGCCAGCAGTTTGCTGGCTGCCTTCCATGAGGTTTGGCTCCCTGGCAGCATGTGTGGACCTCAGCCTTCAAGAGCCCTGGTCTTAGGCTTTTGAGCCACCAGCAGAGAGACCAGCATGGTTCTCCAGGCTGCATCGAGCCTTGTTTGAACTTCAGCTCCCATGGCATGGCTCAGCCTGGGCTGTCTTTTGTGTGTTGGGCTTGCATTTCTGTGGGGAAAAAAACCTTGGGGAGGTGCAGATAATCCAGAATCCCTGAGCTGAACTCAGACTTTGTCAGTGATGGTGCCCTGTATTTACAGTTTGACTTTTCACAGCCATCTTAAATAGAGTATGTGAGCTGTGAGCAGTGTTTCAGCAAGGCTGCCTCCTAACTTTAGGGTATTTTTTTAAGCTGTAAAGATGCAAGAGTACATGCTGAGCAGAAAATTATCAGGTGTCCAGTAACAACACAGCAAAATGATTCCTCCTTCTCCTAAAGTAGGAAGCCGGTGCACAGGACAGAGAGACCACCAGGTCAACCCTGAGGGCTTTATCAGTAGTATGTAGACTTCTCCTTGAGTAGCCTGAAGTCAGGTGACTGAATTTGGAAGAATTCATTAATGATGGGAATGAATTAATTTTCAAGCAGCATCTTGCCACATGTATGTGTGTGAGTCCCCGTGCCTGGTCTGTGTAATATGGAGTGAGTGCTGCTAGTAGCAGAGCAGGCCAACCTTTGACTGTACAACAGAGCACTGCCAGATATTTGATTGGCAGTGCAATTACTTAACTGGTCACAGGTGAGAAGGAAATTCTTCCTGCAAAACCAAGAGCTGTGAAATCAGAGTTGCGCAGCAGTTCCTTGTGCCAGAGTATTAGCTTTAAGGCTATTAAATGTGTAAAGTTGGTAATTGTGCATTTGTGACTCCTGTGTCAGCAAATGTCATGGTATGTTACAAATAGCTTAGGGACAGATCCTGATTTTGGCTGCACTGGTGTCAGACTGGCTTTGGCTCAGCTGTACTCAGGAGTCAGTCTGGATTTGCTCCTTGTTGCATTCGTACTAGTTGCTGATTTTGCTGAGCATATTCCTGGACTGGCTTGAAATGTCCAACACACTTTTCCCCTGCTCCATCATGCTCAGGATACTCTGAGGTTTCACACAACCTTCCACAACTTTAACCATCCTTGTGTTTTGGAAGCAGTGAGAATGATGTATGTGCACTTGGCTGGGACATCTGTCCCCTTCCCCCACATGGAGTAGGAGCCAACAGCAGCAAAGGTGAAAAGCTGGGAAAACTGGAGCAGGAGGGGAGGGGGCTTTCCTTTGTCTCCTCTGTCCATCCATACTAATATGAGACTGCAGAAGACTTATTTTGAAACCAAGGTTCACCTGGATCTGATTTCAAATAAAACAAGATCTACCTCAGTAATTTATTACTCTGTCCTAAACAGAGATTCTTTGTTTGGAAATGCTTCCATTAAAGAAGTTGAAGTTATTTATTAGGAACTAGTGAAAGGGAAGTTTTCTTCTTTAGTGTGATTTAAAACGCTGTTGTTGTAGAAGTGGGGTTTTTTTTTTCTTCCTTGTGAAGAAAATTACCTTTCTTGGGCAAGAGGGAAGGGGATTGGTGAGGAGGGAGAGAGGCAGCACAGCTTGCTTGTGAAACAGCTCTTGGCTCATACAAAGCCATGTGAAGGATGTTTATGTGCTTGTTACTTTTAATCTTGGATTCTTGCAAGTGAGAGTTTTCCCTTGGAGAAATATTTGGAGGTCCTGACCGTGATGGTTAAAGATACATTTCAGGCTCTTTTCACAACAACCTCTAATGCCTGAGGGAGTCTGCAGTCTGATGGCTTGAATGTTTTAGGGGAAATTCAGCAAGGTAACATGGTTTTTCACTGTTCTGTATGTAAAAGCAAAGAGAAGGAAAGCAGCATTGGACACATAGGTTATCACTATGCTTACTGTTAAACATTTGCTGTTAAGAGAAGTTGGATGCATTTCAACTGTAAGTGGCTGGCATTTGTTGGCTGGGATGTTCTGAGGTTCCCTGTGTTTCAGAAGCAGATTGGATAGTTGGGTTTTGAAGGGGCAGAAAGATGCAGCAGCACAGAAACCTGGAAGGACACAGCTCTGTCATTTGAGGAGTGAAAACAAAAATACCCAAACTCAGAGCAAAATTGGACATGGCCTACCTGCCTAAGACAGCAAAGAAGAGCCTGGTTTTAATCAACTTCTGTCAGTAGTACCCCACAGTTTATGCACCCTTGGGATCCAATGAAATTAACTGAAGAATGAAGTTTTGTCAGCTTTTACAAGTTCTGAAGCATGTCATGTGACATTTTTAGTTCTTTTTCCTGAAATAAATGTGGAGGTTATGGAGTTATCTACCAACTCCTCCTTTTTCCAGAAAAATCAAACCAAAATAACAAATTTACTAGTTTTATGAGTTAGTTATGAATTTTGTGACTATGTATGTGTTTACTGCCAGAGATCATGTCCCTGTGTATTTTTACCATACAGATGAAGCAAGCAAGCAGGCAAAACAGGGAAGGTGGCAGGACTGCAGAGATTTCTGCTTAGCTTTAGATGCCAAGGTGCTCCAGGTCTCAGAGCAAGGGTGCTGACAGCTGGGCTTACTTCATGTTCAGCAACAGAATATGGTCTCGTGCTTTCAGGGACAGATGAAGGGAGATGGGTCAGGCAAGAGAGTGCTGCTCCTGATCCTGCTAGTGACGCACTGCCTGACCCTGAGAAAAGTGCTTCTCTCTGGACCTCAGTTTCCATGTAGGAGAGCTGAGAATTTATGAGGCTTGGTTCATTAATCCATGCAGATGGAGATCTTTTGGTTTGCAGCCATGGGAGATATGTTTGGTTGGCAAATGGGAAGGATGTTGATTTATTCAGAGGACAAATGCCTAGCAGGGTGATGTCAGGGTTTATAAAACCCCAGCTGTTTGGTGAGATCACCTGTGCCAAGGAAGCAGGCTTTGCTTTCCTGGAGAGCCTGGCACAGGGTCCAAACCCCTCTGGGCCAGAGTCATAGAGTCATGGAATGGCTTGGTTTGGGAGAGAGCTTAAACATCACTCAGTTCCAGCTGCCCTGCCTTGGGCAGGGACATCTTCCACTAGAACAGATTGCCCCATTCAACCTGGCCTTCAACAATTTCAGGGATGGGGCATTCACAACTCCTCTGGGCAACCAGTTCCAGGCTCCCACCACTCTCACAGTAAATAATTTCTTCCTAATATCCAACCTAAACCTGAGCTTTTTCAGTTTAAAACCATTCCCATGTCACCTGTCAGAGGCTGTGTGCAGCCCCTGGCTGGCCAGAGGCACTTGGTCATTGGGGACACAAACATTCTTTTGGCTGCTCAGAAGATATTTATAGGAACTGGGGAGAAAACAGTGTTCTGCCACTGCTGGTGAGCTGGATTTCAGGCTGAGGAAGCTGATGAATGGTATTTACACATTACTGGGATTGCATGTGGCCTTCTCAGGTGTCCCTTGCTCAAGAACCCAAGACTGGTGCCTTTCCTCCTTCTGCTGTGCAGGGATCCCATGGTGTCTCTGTGTTAGGAAAGGGCCTGTTTTGTTGGCATGAATGTGAGTCTGAATCAGGGAGGAAGGAGGGCTTCCTGTAAACATCTGAGGGAAGAGAGCAGCATGGTGCCTGAGCTGAAATGTGGTAACTTCAGGATGGAAGGAACTTAATGGAAAGGAACTGACCAGCTGGACATCCAAATGCATGGTGACTGACTGGGTCAGCCAGTGAAGGAAAACCTGAGCTAAGCAGTGCCAGCAAGTAACACAAGAATCCTTACAAGCAGAGGTGTCCTGTCTCCATATTATCTGTATATGGTCAGGTTCCAAAACTGAGCACTCAGAGGGAATACTGCCGTGAACGAGCTATCTGACAGAAAGACAGGGTGCAAAGGCAGCCAATAAAGCAGTAACAAGAGGTTTCACTTAACTTGACACAGACTGAGTAATTATTACAGAAGGGCATGGTAGTGATTCTGGTTTTGTACTGTTCTTTTAAGCAGTGCTTCCTAGAGCAAGAAGCCTGAGCACCTATGAGCTGCAGAGAGCTCTTGATTTTGCTCAGTGAATGTACAGATGCAGCGAAGAGGCACTTTGCAATAGAGATAATCAAGCATTCAAATTTCTTAGCTCTGCAGGGTGAAACTTCCTTTCCCCCATCCTCTACATTAAACTCTTAGCTTCAAGGATGAAAAGTAAAAGAACCCAAAAGAGCAAAAAAAAGCTTGAGGATATCTAGGCTCTGGATATTAGGAGTCCATGATAAATGGATAAACTACCAGAAAGCCTTTTCAAAAAGAATAAAAATAGCTAGCATAGTTAAATAGTAGATGAAAGAATATTATTAGAAGTAAAAAGATATCCTACAAAAAGCATAAGTCATGTCCAAAGGGGGAAAACAGAAAGGATCATAGATATTCAGATGTTAAATGTGAAATCATGAAGAGAATTCCTTAAAAAAAGATTTTGAAGAATTCCTTGTAAAAAGGCTAAATTTTTCTGCTATAAACTTTTGCAAACACATTGAAAGAGATATGTTCTATGCTCACTAGAAAGTTTTTGGACCCCTGCCTGAATGGAGACTAAAGTGAACACTCAAGGAGAATAAGCCAATATCATAAAATCTAATTCTGTTCCCTGGTACACAGTAAATTAGGCATATTTGACTATATATTCAATACAAGATAGTCTAAAAGAGCAATTATTGATGGCAAAAGAAATGCTGTAGTCATTGCAGGTAGTCTGAAAGCTTGCTGCTCAGCAACTATTAAGTGATAAGAATGTTGACAATTACAGGGAAAGTGTGCTGCTTTTGGCTGGGGTAGAGGTAACTTTCTTCATGGTGTCTGGTATGGGGCTGTGTTTCACATTTATGATGGGCACAGGGTTGATAATGCAGAGATGTTTTTGTTATTGCTGAGCAGGGCTCACACAGAGCCAAGGCCTTTTCTGCCTTCCATGCTGCCATGGTGGTGAGGGAACTGGGGGTGCATGGGAGGTTGAGAGGAGACACAGGACAGGTGACCCCAACTGACCAAAGGGATATTCCAGACCATATAACTAAGTACATAAAGGGGGAAAGAAGGAGGAAGAGGGGGGTGTTTGGAGCGATGGTGTTTGTCTTCCCAAGTCACAATTACATGTGATAAGGCCCCACTCTTCTGGAGATGGCTGAACACCTGCTAGTCCACAGTGAATTAGAGATTTGTCCACGGGAAACAGTGAATGGAGTCCTTGCTTTGCTTTGCTTGTGTGTGCAGCTTTTGCTCTCCCTATTAAACTGTCCTCATCTCAACTCATGAGTTTTCCAGCTTTTACCCTCTCCATTCTCCCCCTAAACCTGCTGGTGGGGAGTGAGTGAGTTGCTGTGTGGGGCTTGGTAGCTTTTTGGGGTTAAACCATGACAGAAAGAAATCAAGAGCAAAGCAAAAATCCTAATCTGGCAACCAGCTAAAATGACATTGGTGTGGTATTGTGAATATTCTGTTTAGGCCTAGTAATTAAAAAAGAAAAAAAATGAAAGAAAGATCTGTATTTCCTGCTGTTGAACAGAAATTTAACAGTAGAACCTTTTTGTTTAGAAAAAAATAAAAAAACAAACATGAAGAAAGGAGGGAGATGCAGGAATAGTTTCTGAAGATCAATGAGGATCTTCTTAATTATTTCTGACAAGTTGGAGCAGTGTATAAATTATTGGACAGCAGGTTTAGAACAATCAAAAGGAAATATTTCTTTTGTGCAATGAATAATGGGACAAACAAAAAGAAATACTTCTTTTGCACAATGAGTAACAGAATCCCAAAATTCACTGTCAAAGATGCCAGAAGGACCAGCCCACTCAAAATACAGTTAGGCAGATTCCTAGGAGACAGGTTTATGCAGACTAGTAGTGATCATATGGGAATGTGGGACAGAGGCTCTCCAAACCCCTGGTGTCCAAAAGCCAGGTGGATGCTCCTGAGTGATGTCCTAGTGCTTCCCTGCAGCCTCTGCCCATGGCCACAATTACAGCTGGGATGAGGGACTTTTATCCAAATGGCAGCAGCCTCTGGACACCCCTGAGCTGCTGCCCAGCTGTGCTGGCTGCCTGCACTTCTCCAGAGGAAGTCCATCTGCCTGGCCCATCCTGTGTGGTACACACGGCCGTCTGTCTGGGCAGAGCAAGGGCAGGGCAGGGGTGCCAATCACCTGCCAATGCTCCCCCAGTGGCAGTGGAAAACTCTTGGCTGAGGAGTTTTTCATGGCTGTGTGAAGCAACAGCTCCTTGCCCACACAGCTCCAGGAATCCAGCAGGAATCCAGGAGGGAGCTAGCACTTGGGTCCCTCCAAGAGCATTATAGGTACCTGCCATGGAAGGAGTGTTCAAGGCTGTGGTGTTTGCTGCACAAATGCTGTGTTACACCCAAAACTGAGGGAAAATTTTGCTAGGAGCCAAGACCCCCCCAAGGCTGGTAGCACTGACCCCCAGCTGGCCAGGCACCACCACAGTGGAGTGAAGTGAGAGGCTGCCTGTCCCTGTGCTGCTCCTCTCTGCCCCCGTGGCGATGCCGTGCCCAGTGCGTGCGTTTGTGTGTGCTTGTGTTCACACGTTTGTCTGTTTTCAAGTGACTGGAAATTCAGATTTATGACAGGAAAGCCAAGATCTATGTTCTTGTTCTGCCGTGTCTGTGTCCCTATGGACATGAGCTTTGTCTCCTATCCTGTGTTTAATTCCTGCGTAGGCACTTGGAGATTGATCCTCAAGTGCGCATCAGCACCACCTCCAGAACATATCTAAATAAAGCAGAATTTGAGTGCTAGCATATGGTTCTTTTCCAAATGCCATGTTGGTCCTGCTAGAGAAAATGGTTATTTTCATAAGCTTCAGGGTTAACATTTCAGAGGCAAGATTAAAAACATTAAATAGATGTCCAAATAAAATAATTGGGCCAAATTTTGCAATGACTAAGTAACTCCAGTCAATAAATGGAGTGATACTGAGTGAGGAATAAATCATCCCAGAATTTGGCTCAGGGTTCACTGCTGGAGCCCAGACAATAATAACAGGTAGACTTGTACGTGAAGAGCCAGGATTATGCTTTTCCCTGCTGTTGCCAAATGTGCAGTGCCTATTTTTATCAAGCACTTTCTTAGCTCATGTGCTATGGGCTGAAAGCCCTTATCACTGTGTGATGCCCCTGCTTCCTACACAAACAAACTCATACACATGTGAAGGTCTTGGCTGATCTCTGTAGCTTGGCTTGACGTATTTCCTGCTCCTTATCTGCTAGGCTTGACCAGGCTAGTGAAAATCTGGAGAAGGTCCTTGTGTTGCTGAACCTTTTGCTCAGAGCTTTCCAAGTGCCTTCCTTGCTCAGCTTCCCCAGGAGACCTGTGCCTGTGGTTTCCTTGCAGTTCAGAATTGATTTACAGTCTCAAAGGGTCAGGGCCATCTGAGTGGGAGGCAGGCTGAAGAGGAAGGCTGCTGCTGTTTGCAGTTGTCTCTGGTGCACCATGGGCAGGAGGAGAATTCCCTATGGAAACCCCTGGAGCTGGGAGGTCTTGTTGGCTTCCTGCAGGAATTGTTTGCACTTCTCTGACAGGGCCTTCAGGCTTTTCTTCTTTCTTTTTTTTTTTTTAATACTGTTCAGGTTTTAAACATACCAGATGCTGTTAAAGCAATGAAGTGTCCAGAGCACCCTTGCCCATCCACAGGCTCTTGGGAGTCCTCTGGATCCTGCCCATCCTTAAGGCTTATAGAATCATAGAATGATAGGATATGCTGATTTGGAAGGGACACAGCAGGATCATCAAATCCAACTCAGGCTTCTGTGATCTGAAGCCTTCAACATGCTGCCTTATCCTCTGTGAACCTCTTAAGACAATGCTGGACCCGAGGTCTGTAAGAAAAACCCACCAGGCCAGACTGCAGCAAGCTGGCTCCTCTGGGCTTCATTGGGCTCGCTGCAGCCTGGGATCTGTGAGCCAAGCTCCTCCTGGGCTGTCCCAGTTCATTCCCTCCATGTTGGCAGGGAAAGGAGGACAAGACTCAGGATCTTTGGGGACTATTTTCTTGCACCTTCTGCCTTTGTGTCCCTGTGAAACACCAGTTTGAGGTTGTTAAAGGGGTACATGCTGTCCAGCCCACAGAAAGCTACCTCTTTCAGCTGTGTGTTCCTCAAAATACAGATACAGTTGACACAATTCTTAGCACAGCTTTTCCCAAGTACATTTTGTTTTGTAAAGCTCTGGTTTGTCAGTGTTCCTAGCTGAATATAACCTGCCCTGAGGATGCAGTGCTGAGACTGGAGAGCTGAGCACCTCTTCCCACAGCCGTATGCCCCATCCATTGCACAATGTTCTGCTCTTTTTTGCCATCACCCCAAAATGAACAAACTTCACGGAAAGCTGTAACTCTGCTTAGTGTTTGCACTGCCTGCCTGCTTCTCCCTTGTCTTCCCTGTGCTCTCAGCTCTGATTTACAGCCCAGAGACTGCTTGTCTCTGTACCCCAGCAGATTCACTTTTTCCATTTTGCTCTCTCTCTCTCGGCCTGATGCCTGCTCAAGTGGGACAGCACATCAGGCTCAGCCTCCTTCTTAGCAGCTTGTAAGTACATCACGGTCCTCCAAGCAGGGGTTATTTTTACCACCTCCCTCTGCTTGTTGGTGGCACTGATCTGAAAGCAGCTCTCACAGCAGTGTCCTGGCCAACAGATGCTTTGGCCAGCAGCTTCCATCTAATGAGATGGGAGCATCACATGGGCAGACTGGGCCAGGGATGCCTGTGCCCTAGAGAGGGATGAGGCTTCTCCCCTCATGCCCAGCCTCATTTCACAGTTCCCATGATGCAGCCTCAGCCAGAATCCGGTCTTCCATGTGCTTCACCTTGTGTGTGCCTGAAAAAACCTCTATGTCACACTTGATGCATTATGGAGATCTCTCATCCTATCTCTGACTGCCACAGCACACAGAATTAAATAAAAATATTAATAAGTAAATATTTCCTGCCAAAATGTTGTGGAGTTTATTTCTTTTTCTTTGGTCAGGAAATTGCTTGTATATTTTTTTCTGCTGTCTTGATTTTTTTTACCCAGCTTAAATGCCTGATTTTGATTAATACTGGAGAAATCGAATTGTGCTTGTACTGCAGCAGTGTCTCCTGGGGGGCACGGCTCTGTGGCCTGATGCTCCCCTTCCACACTGCAGTGGATGAGGGCATCCCATCCCATTCCCCACCCTGGAGCAGTGCAAGCCTCCTGAGGCAGTGCTGCCAAGAAGGTTGCTGGCATGGGGGAAGTGGGTGGACCAACTGTGGGGGGTCACCTGAGAAAAAGGGCAGCTGGAGATGCCCAAATGACAGATAAAGTCAAATTCTCAAAATGTTCTGCTTTTGTTTCGATCACCAGAGAGACAGCAATTTTCAGGGGGGAATTGCTCTTGCCTCTAACTCTTTGAGCCACTGCTGATTTCAGGTCTGGCAAAGAGAGCCCGGTGTGAAGGCAGAGGGCTGGAAAAAAATGCTGCTGCCACACATCAGCAGAGACAGCGGGCTGAGGTAACCTTTGCAATTACTCCTGTAAAGCTGTTTGAGTGTCTCTGTCAGAACCTTCAGACTTTAAAAAAACGTTGTTGGGGCTTTTTATTTAATGCTGCTATACTAGGAAAGCTTTAGGGCTCCCTTGCTGTAGCAAAAGTCAGGAGGACCTGATGTGTTGCAGGAGGCTGTGTGTGAACATGGGAGAAGCTGCAGCACAGGCACAGACACTCTTCTGTCCTGGGGGTGCGTGCTGCTCGCCCTTAAGCCGTGGGGCCACAGGTCTGGTTAAAGCTGTCCCATGCAGACACCTATGCTCAGCATGCCTCAGCCCTGTCTGCTTTTGTGAATGCTTTAACCTGATGAAAGCTCAGGAAGAGCTCTGACCGCTTTGTGTTGCTTTTCTAGCATGATTAATACAGTGCCAGCCCCAGCTGCTCTTACTGCTCCTTGGAGATCCTTCAGACACCTGCAAACACACCTGAACACCCACACAAGCCCACACCTTGGAAAACATGGATTACAACCTACCACAAGGCCCTCTTGTTCTATCCACCATCTACAGGTGCTGGAACACAAACCCAGCAGATCCCATGCACTCCTGCTTGAGTGCACAAACACAAACCCACAGCTTTGTTTACCCTGGTGCTACATGTGTATGCTGAATGCAAAATGTGTCCTCATGGCATAGGGTTTGTCTTCCAAAGAGCACAAAGGGTACCCTAAGGTGGCTTTTGTGTGCAGCAGAAGATGAGCAGCACAAGAAGCTCCATGAGAGCAGCAGCCTCCAGCCCAGTTTTGCTGCGGCGTGGCTGTGCTGCTGGAGTGGATTCTTCTGGCCCCTGCCAAAGCCAGAGCTGCCAGCTGAAGACAAAGACTCCTTGCAGTCTGGGGCTGCTGTGGCCAGAGCGAGCTGCAGAGAAAACTGTTGTGTCAGTGCTTACCCGAGCCACACAGCTCTGTGTGCCATCCAGAAATGTGTGCACTTGGTGCATGCCCTGTGCACACATTGCCGTGTGCTTCCACGTGGAAATCCAGAAGATCAGAGGTGCCCTATGCAGCACACAGAAAGCCATGTGCAAACTCCAACACCCATTGCACACCTGAGTGCCAGCATGGCAATGAAAACTCATCCATGTGGAGGAACCTGCAGCCTCTGGCACTGTCCATGGTGCAGGAGTGGCCATGGCTCTTAGGGATGATCGGTGTCTAGACCTCAAACTGAAATGCCACTGGGATTTTAGAGGTGGAATAGCCTCTGGTTTCCTGGCATCAGAATACTGTGTATGTATCCTCTTGTTAGGAGCAAGGACAGTAGGAAGAAGTTTTTCACAGAAGGGGTGATTGGGCATTGGAATGGGATGCCCAGGGATGTGGTGGAGTCATGGTACCTGGAGGTGTTTAAGAAAAGACTGGATGTGGTACTTAGTGCCATGATTTAGTTGACAAGGTGGTGTTAGGCCATAGGTTGCATTTGATGATCTCAAAGGTCTTTTCCAACCTAGCTGATTCAATGATTCTGTAATTAGCACTGGATATTAGCTGGCTAGTGGTGAAGGGATAACCAGAGGAGAAAGGGGTTGCTGTTAATGGTGGTGGCACAAGGAGGCACTTCTGACAAGTCAAAATCAGCCCTTGGCTTACTGAGAAGGGATTTATCCCTTGATCCTTGAAACTGAAAACCATAAAAAGAGCACAAACAGCCCTCCAATTATGACTGCTTGCTCTTGGACCATGCTCATTGTGTTTTAGTAGCAATCTCACAAGGACTTAATCTAAGGCTTTGATTTCATACCTCTTTGGGCTCGGGGAGAAATTTCTGGGATCTTCTCTTGCCCCGGGAGTTTGAAGTGACCATGAGTAAACTGAAGGGTTCAGGTGGGTTTTGCTAAGGCACAGAGTGGGCTGGGCTCCTGCTGGCTCAGCTCCATCATGGTATATCTCTGTCAGCCCATCGAGGCTGAGGCAGGAGGTTAGAGCTCCTCTTGTTTTGCACAGCCACTGTCACAGCATGCTTCTGAGCCAAGGTTCCGCCACAGGTTTCTCATACTTCATGTACATGCTGGAGCAGAGACACAACTAGCAAGACAAGGACAAGACTGAGTGTGCAGGGGCTGTTAATAGGAGCAAATTTCCTTGGAGGAAAATTGAAGGATGAGTAGTTGCATTTAAGGCTTTTGAGATTGAAAATAAAGAACAGAAACTTCAAATATATTGCCCTTATCCTAATTACTCATGTATCACTCCTCTCCTGCAAAACGAAATCAGAACAGCGTTACCTTACAGTAATTTGGGGTTCTGACTGTTGGTGCTCAAATATTTAGGGCTGGAATGGTCAGGTGAGGTAAGTGCTATTTGTTCCAAAAAACTTCAGTGTTTTGGGAAGAATTCTTGCTGGAGGCAATACGAAGGTGTCAGAACTGTCTGTTCCATTCTGTCTTCAGGAAGGCTAAATATGGCAGGAAAATAGTGTAAGATTGGAAGAAAACAGGGGTGAATGTTACAAAGGCTTGGACACTGTGGGCATCTTTGTTGACACTCGAGGCACAGCAATGCTGAATCTGTGAGAAGCTGTGGAAACAGGTACTGCTCTGTATCCTAGGAAAACCACAGGTGACACTGTGAAAGAAGATGATGTCTGATAGCACCAGGCTGGGGAAGGGCAGGCTGGCTCTGGGAGGCTTGCTGTGCAGGTGGGCAGTAATACACATCCAAAAGTGTCCTCTGTGGTGTGTTTTGCCCTTGGTTACACCACTGAGCCTGCTTTGAGCCCCACTTTATGCTCTCCACGCTTTCTGTGGGGCTATATCTGAGCTGAGGTCAGGTTTCTTTTGCTGCTGGCTGGGACAAGAAGACACCAAATAAAATCCAAGAGATAAATGGTGCCTGTTAATCCTTTCTGTGTGTTCCAGTGAACTGGATTTGTTGTTTAACAACCAGCAGCTCTCCATCTGTGCAATGTTCCCTGGAGACAAAATGCTCAGCTCCTTATATATCAAGTTCCAGCAAACAGGGATCCAAAAAGGCTTTTAGAAGAGGGGTTTCTGCTCAGTCGTGGGTTATTGATCAGTGGAAAGAACAAAATGCTCCTCATGCTGTGGGAACCACATATCCTTGTATCTTTAGCAATAAAATCAAATACTGGCTTTTGAAATACAGCCAGGGTATTGCATGGCAGACCTAAGGCTGCTGCTCTCACTGGGGCCTTGCTTGAGATTTCTGCTTCTAACAAGGGGTCAGCAGAGAGGATTTTGTGATGAGGTGAGGAATGTGGTTAGCATTTTATCTGTGATTCTCCCAGAGTCTCTGCATGAGTGGGGAGCACAGCTCCCTCTCCTTAGCTGCCTGCTTCTTTTCCCAAGAGCCTGGCCATAGCCTTGTAGGCACTTTATGCACATCAGCATGCTGTCTGCAGGGCATGAACCAGGGGAAGCAGGTTGGGGCTGGATGTAATTTTGTCACAAGTCTGATCCAGCACTTATCTCCTGGGTAGGAAACAACTCCCAGGAGGTGCTGATCTTTCGAAAGGAAGCAATGTGGATTGAAGCACGTTGCACTCTGCAGGGGGGACTGGCTTGCAGAAGCAGAGCTTTTCTCTGGGCTCCTGTGACAGGACATCTGAGCCCAGACAGGATGGATCTATCCATGAAGCAGTACAACCTTCAGGTAAGAAAGCCATCTGTCTGTATTGGCAGGCCTTGGCTGTATAACCCACAAAGGGTAATTGTATTGTACCTTAGGGATGTACTCTCTTTTATCCAGGCAAGCTCCCCTACACATGACCATGAGGCTGCAGCAGTTGTGTGTGCAGCTGTGCAGTGGCAGAAGCTTTTACTGTGGCCTTGGGGCTGCCACAGACTTCATAGGGCTAAGCTGTCAAAGAAAGAGTGCCTCTTCCCTGGGCTGCCTGGCAGGGCTGTGCTGGAGCCATGCTGCAAATGTGAGACCCTCCAGTGTGCTCAGCTCTGAGCAGGTTTGTTATTTAGGGCATAGCCTCAGAAAACAGGATCCCAGACCCAGATGACTCCAGGAGCTGTTATTTATTAATTTAATTCGTTATTTTTTATAAATCTCTATTAATATTGTTTATGTATTTCTTCTTTAATACATTTCCCTTTTTGTTTTATTAGTGCCTTTTCCATTCAGTTATCTGCTTCGTGCAGGCATTGGAGTTAGTCATGTCAATACCAGATATTGAATTTGTTGTCCTGCCAGATCTCAGAGGGCAAAGCTAAGGCTGACATCCACCCCAAAGTCAGCACCTGCTAGTCCTGAAGGACTAAATCCAAATGGGACCCACTGTGTCTTTGGGATTCTGTACCTAACCTTTAAGTGTCACAATCATTCCACCTTAAACCAGTAGGTGCTCAGCTAATCACAATAATGAAGTTTCTGGTTTTCTGCCCAACACACTCTCTGAAGTCTCAGACTGGCTTGACCCCATAATAGCACTCAGACCAGGTCTCCTAGAATAGGCCTCAGATAAATGTCAACAAACATTGGCATTTTTGTGTTACTTTGTCCTGCAGCCAGCAGACAGAGTACTAACCTTTGGCAGGACAGAGATGAAGACTTGTGTCCTGTCCTTACTCTGCCTGATTTGGCTCTGGGATTAAACCTGATTCCCCCACATCCCGGAGGGAAGTGTGGGCAGAGGTGACAGTGGAACCCCTGTCCACAGCTCTGTGTCTGGTTTTGTCACCCTAGGGAGGGTCTCAAGCTCCATGGCCCTGAGGAGAGAGACATGATGCTCCTAACCTAGAGGCTGCCACCAAAGCCTTTCTCCTTGGCCCCTCCTGCTGTCTAGCTGACTGCCAGCTTCCTCTGCTGCCACTGCCTTAACAATCTCCCTGTCTTGTACAGTGAACCCTGGGAGCCTGATTCTTGACTGAACGTGTCCATGGGTGAGAAGACACCAAGAGCTTGGCATTGCCAGGCAACTTGTGAGCTATTTGTGGGCTACTTGGCAGCCCTGATTGCTACAACCACGTGGGGAGCTCCTGATGGTGAGGCAGCACAGTGCACAGCTAGTTAAGCCTTTCATGGCTGCTCAAAGAATCACAGAGAAGAAAGATGATTTCAAAACCAGCTCCTGATTCTGGAGCTCACAGACATCTCAGGAAGTGCTTACAAAAACAGGGCTGGTCTCAGGCAACGGAGGTCTGCAAGGTCCACATCTTATGGGCAATGAGGTAATGAGGAAGGGTACAGGGCTTTGAATTGCTCTTTGATATTTATAGTCCTGTTGGACTTTAAAAGCAATTCTTCTGGTGTGTTTAATACCATGGGCAGAAGGAGGACTCAAGAGGCCTAAGGCAAGAGAGAGGATTACTCTTTCCATACAGGCTCAGCAGAGCGATGTCCTGATGTAACAGGATCAGACACCTGGTTCCCTTCTGCACAGAGGACTCAGGCAATCAGCCCCATTTGCCCCTGCCTGCTCAGCCATGGCTTCAGGCTGTGAAAAATAGGAATTATGTGCAGAAAAAGTTTTGAGACTAAACAAAGTACTAATTTTGGTTTCTTTTCCTTGTTTTCAACTACAGTTCAAGAGACTCAAACACTTTTCTAAAGGAGGACCAGAAATGTGGTGTTTTTTTTCTGAGCAGAAACTGAAAATCTTATGCAAAGACAAAGACTGGGATTTAAAGATAGTAAAGAACCTGTCTTGAGCTATCATGATAAAAGCCCAAGGCACACGGGTCTGGGTGAAGTGCCAGACTGGAGTGCGAGTGTTTGGGTGCAGTGGGGTGAAAGGAAAGGTTTGTTCTTCTGCAGCCCAGATGTTAGCCACAAACCAGAAGTCTTGCACTTGAAGTTTGCACCCCTAGAGTTGCAAGCTCTACACCTTCCACATTACAGCACTGTGCCTTCTTTCTCACTCTGCAGCTTCTCTCAAGGTGCCTGCGAGGAGGCCACACAAGTCCTGTGCAGGAGGGTGCTGCAGAACCCTCCAGCTGCAGTCCTGAGCTGGTGGTGTTCCCCCTCGTTGTGGATTTGTCCCATCTGATGTCCTGGAGAATGAGGTATTTTCAGGACTGTTTCACCCCAGGAGCTACCACCTCTGCCCATGGGAGCCACGCTTGCTGCCCCTCTGCCCTAGGGAGACACTGCTTTGGAGCCACCAAGAGCTGCACCCAACACTTTTGCTCTTTCAGCAGAACTAGGGGTGCATTGCAGGGATGTCTTTGCCCCAGCACTGACTTACTGCCAGCAAGAGCACATATAGATCTTGCTATATATAAACAAGCAGGGTCAGAGCTTTATTTTTAGCCCAGCTCAAAATATATCCCTTGCAGTGCATTTCTTGCCACCAATTTCTAGTCCTGTCTTCTTGCCACAAAAAGCCCTGTGAGATCACTGAGGTCTGTCAGCCCTGAGATCAAAGTTTGGGAACAGGTTAGAAAACTTTGCTATGGGGCATTCCCCAGTACTGTGCCCTGCTGTGAGCAAAAGGTGAGGTGGGCACTTGTACTAAAACATCCCTTTAACATTTCAGGTGAGAATGTCTCCAGGACAATTTTTAGCATTCAGAGTCAACCACTCTGTAAAATGAAAGCCCAGCAGCTCGACTGTTCCAGAGCCAGCTGTGGGCACAGGGGGAGTATGGAGAAGAATGGGATACTGCAGGACACTTATCCCATCACTGTAAGTCTCTTCTGCTGTACCAGGTACACACAGTTCTGTCCTCTCTAGGGCTGAGCTTTGCTTTCTCTTGCAGCTGACAGGATCAAGGAGTGCAGGGCAAGAGCATCCCATTTATCTTGTGCCAGTACATGATGCCACTGGTGCTGCAGTGTGATGGCTCCTGTCTTGCTTCAAACATTTCCTGGAGCCATCATGGCAGTAATGAATGAAGTGCTGCTTCTGGCCTGCAGACCAGGGAGATTTTTGAAGATTCTGCATTGGCTTTCCATCTTCCTAAAGCAGACACCTTTGGAGGTGTTTGCAGTACAGCTGATGTCACTGTTGCTATTTAACCTGGCTACATGGGGACAGGAGGTGGCTAACCTAAGGCTGGACAGGCAATATTTTCATAAAGGGAAACCTGCAGCCCCCTTTCATGAATGGAAAGCTGCTTGGCTGCAGGTATGGGAAAGGGGTGGAGGTGATGTGTGAGAGGGCAAAGGGACCAAAGACTGGACTCCTCTTGCAGTGACAGCCCTTGCCCCTGGCTGCACACTCTGCCTGCTGCTACAAACCCTTTCCTCTGGCTCCCGGGGCACCTGTTTGAGGAGTGCACACTCAGCCTGCTCTGGGAAGGTGCAGCAGAGTGTCCTGTGGCCATCTCTCCTGCTTCTGTTGTGTGCTTGGGTGCCCTGTGACAAAGACAATCCTCAGGGACAGTTTGCTTTGCAGGGCTCTGGGTCCTGAAGGGCTCCCACACTCCCTGGCTTTGCCATGCCATTGCAAGTCACGGTGCAGCTGCTGAGCAGGGCCAGCTGTCTGAGCATACGTGCTGCAGCCCAGGACCAGCAGATCAACTTACTGTCTGTCATCACAGGCTAAGCTGAATTTCATTTGCCTTGCAACAGTCCTGGCTCGTCCTGTGTGCGTGGCTGGTTACTCATGGTAACTCATGTCACCCTAACCCAGCTCTGAGTCCTAGCTCTGGCAATTTTACTGTAAATCTTATGCTAGCTCAGGATTTGTTCTCACTGTCTTGGCTCCTGGAAGCCTCAGGTCTGGCAAATATCTCTCCTTTTGCTTCTATAACACTTTCCACACTTCCTGTTATGGAAAGAAAGAGCGTTAAAATGGGATTCCAGTATTCTTGGTAGGCTGGGAAGAGAGAGGGGAAATGCATCAACTATTAAAAAATAATCATGACTTTCCAGCAGTTTCATAGCAGAGGGAGACAAAGAGGTTTAGAAACAACCTGTTCTGTTTATTCCTTTTATGAACCATGGCTCTTTGCAGATTTATTCCTGTTAACTAAAAGGCAACAGAAAACTAATGGCATTTTGTCTTTCTTAGTCTTTATACAGGGGTTAATGTGGGATTTCTAAGAAGGAAGACTGGAAGAATCCTAGTAGATCAGTCAGTGGAGCAGAGTATTGTGAACTTCAGTGCAAAGACCCACAAGCTGCAAATCTATACCAAAAGGAAGACTGTGCACAGAATCACGTCAGCAAATAAGTGGAGGAGGAAGGTAAGGATTGTGAAGATGTGTGAAACAGACATTTAAGTTCTTACAAGTTCCTTGCAGTTACCCATGATGCTTTTAAGGGAAAATATATTAATTTATGATTCATTACATACACAGGATTAATTTTCTATTTTCTTATTTGTAATTAACTAATAAATATGTAAAGTACAAGTATTTCAATGCAAAAATATATTCACATGGAGGCAGGAGGCTATTGCTATTAAGTAGTGGTTAGCTTGGCACCTTGGGTAGAATATTCAGCTATAACTGAATTTTTGTTCATGGCTTGATAATTAGCAGAATATCAACTAGGAGAAGAAAAGGCTGGTAATGTAGGCTTACTACAGACTCCTGCAGCCTAGGGAGCGTTTGGAGCCTGTGGAAAATAGGGAAAGACAGCAAAGCTGTGGAGTCATAGTGTACCTTGAAGAAGAATTGCCATTGAGTGGGGTACCCTGATGTCTGGAAGGGCACAACTAGAATTTCCTGCCTGACTCCTGCATCCCTCCCAGCCCAGATCACTGAGCACTCCCTGCATTCATTGCAAACTAACTTCAGACCTATAGCATAGAGGATAAAACCTGCAACAACTTTGAGGTGCTGCAGGAACTGGACACGAATGATTAAGAGCAAACCTGGTGTCCTAGGTCCTGGCTGCCATAGGGGTACAAAACTCTGGGATTATTCTCAGAGGCAGACTGTATCACACCTCACCATGAAGCCAAAATATCTTGCTCTGCCTGTGACCTGTGAGGTCTGATGAGGTACACTGACCCCCAGGAGGCTGGGAAGAAGAAACAAGCAGTTTGTTGAGACTGAAATGGGCATCTGCTCTGCATCAGGGGGGCCTCATGGTGCTGGGGAGGTGGGCATGCAGACCAACCAGCTAATCAGATGGAGACAGGATCCCCATGTTCCTCTATTTGGTCATGTCTGGGATTTGGTGGGGTTGTCCCTTCTGAGAAGTATTAATTTGGAGAGCTGAGCTGCAACAGCCAGCTCTGGAAACAGCAAAAGCTCCTGAATTTGTGGTAGATATTAGGCCAAGAGACTCACTCTGCTCCCAGTGTAGTGATGGCAAAGCTCCCACCACTGTTGTCAGCTACTGTCTTACAGCAGTGGGATGAGCTTTTGGAAATCCTGACCTACCAGCTTGTCTTCTAAGACCAAAGGCTCAATTTCATTTTTCACTATGCACCTGTCTTCTCACAGCATCAGCTCATCTCTTCCTCCCGGTTTAAACATTTAATTTGATATGGCTATTTAGTGATTAAAAATGTAATGGGAAATTGGCACTTTCCTTCTGTTAACCCTTAAAACTTCTCCCTTCAAACTTCTGCACTTCTCTCACTTCCAGATAGCTGTGAAGGGAATATTTGGATATCCACAAGACTAAGAGCAGGATCAGGCAGGCAAAAAAGATGGCCAGTGCCTAATTCCTGATATATCACCATTTTGTAGTAAATGGAGAATTCATGCTGTCTGGTAGACACAGTGGCCAAAGCTCAGATTCCCTGGGTCCATATCACGGGGAGGGGAATGGATGAAGAAGCAGAGGAGACTAGAATTTGAATTTTGGCCATGGCCTGTTTGCTGCTCCCATCGACAGTGCCCCAAGTGCTAATTATTATTTCCTTATTCTTTTTATTTGGCCAGGGCAAATGACAAAGTGGGGTGAAAGCCAAAAATAAACAGCCCTCAGAATAGCCCTCTAGACATCTTCCTGCTAATGGCATCTCTGAAGAAGACTGCTTGTTCCCCTTCAGACAAGCTTTCAGAGGCTATTTTAATCCATTTTTAGTTGCAAATAGCATTTATCAGAATAAGTGTGGGCTGGTTGCCAGCTCCTTCAGATCTTTGACAGCCTGGAGGGGCAAGTCTCTGCAAAATAGACTGAGTGTGCTTCTACTGCATGTTCCCCTGCCCAGGGGATTTTGGGAACATAATAAGGAAACATTCATCTGATGGAGCAGAGCCCAGGAACCAGTGCTTTACTAAACCAGCGATTCCTCTGTCATCAACACTTGTTCCCAGGAATCAGAGCCCTTGTTCCTGTCACCAGTGGGGTTGCTTCAGATTCCATTTAGCAATCATTAGGAGGCAAAGAAGCAAGGTTGGCAAAAAGGTTAGAGAATCACTCATTTCTGAGTCACTGCTTGAAACGTGACCCTAGCTAATTGTGTTCAAAAATCCTTGCTGACAGTCATCTCATGGCCACTCCATGGTCTCCGGTGAACTCCCCATCTTTGCCAAATTCATGAACTGTTCAAAGCTATATTTTAGAAAATGCCATATTGAACATTAATTGGCATTCCCAGGGAAGGAAACCTGGAGCAGGCTGAAGCTTGAATGATTAATTATTTAAAAGATTAAATGCCTACTTTCCCTGGAGAAATTTTGATACCAGGCAGTACCTGGGCAGCTTGCCTTATGCTCTGTCCTGGACTCTGGGGCTGTCATCTTTCATCAATTCTAAATCAATTTTAACCTGTCTTAGGAATAATATGTATGGTGACCTACTGCCTGACTTCCCTGGGAAAGGAAAAAGCCCTGACAGAGGGCTGGGGGGTAACATGAGAGATCTTGGGGTCTGATAGAAGTTGCCATAGGAGAAATTTAGGAAAATATTGCTACATTCATGGTGCATTGCTGTCCTCCAGCATTCGTCATAGTGACTTTGAAGACCACTTGATCTGGCCTTGATCTATTTATATCTCTTGTATTCAAAACCAGGCATCTGAAATGCAGATCAGAAGGGGTTCATGAACAGTACTATGCAGAAAGCCTGTTGAATCTGTGATACCTGAGACAGTTTTGGATGCATGATCCTGGCCCTGCGTCAGCATAATAATAATAAATTCTTTGCTTGATGGGGGAATTGTTGCATTTAATCAAGAATGTAATGGTACAGGTCCACTTTGCTCTCTCTCCTGACCTGAGACCCAGTTATATGTCTTACAATGTGCAAAATATGTGTTCTTATGTTTTGACAGTCACAATAAACATTTCAGGACGATATGGGAATTTTCACAATGTTGCTAGGTTCTTGTTTCTTTATTATTTAAGAGGGTAAAGCCTGGTAGCAACAGAACCCATCAGACATGTTAATGTGTAGATGCAAACAAGCCTTCAAGGAATATTAGCCAATCTTTTTCTCCCTATTTTATTTCACTGTTTGGGAGGGAAAGAAGACTTGGCCTGCGGTGAGCAGGCAGATCATATTTCTAACTATGTCAAGTTCGAAGGCTGACTAGACAATCCTTGTGGCTACTGTTGACCTCCCTCCATGCACTGTCAGGGTCTCGTGACCTGTCATTTGTTGCCTGGAAAATGCCAATAAACCTGACTTACCAGTTGTGTGTCATCCTCTCAACACCAGCAGGGCAGTTAAAATTTTCCTATTAAATACCACTCCTTTAACTTGATTGTATAAGGGTTGCAGCAAGAACCAAATAGCAGCCCTTACCTACTAGCTCGTGTCAATTCTGTTTCACTGTTTCCACAGATGCATTTGGCTGTTGAGCAGGGCAGTCTTTAAACAGTGGAAAGAGTAGGGGATGACTCAGTGCTGCAGCAAGCTGAGGATGCTTCTGCTCACTGCCTCCAGACTAATTAATTTATCATGAAAGTGGAGGAGTTTTGCTGAATGTCACCATGCTTGTTTTCCCTGCCTGGGCTTCCCTCATTATTTCTAGGTGGATCTTTAATGGAAAAATTGGGTCTGCCATCTGTAAGTGCACCCATCTCTCTGATGATGCTGCAGGCCTAAATGGGAAACCCTGCAGCATTTTTGCTTGCATGACTCCAGGCCCTGCACCACGACAGCGTGCCCAGGACACGTCAGAGACCACTCTGCTGAGAATGGGGATAGCACCTGAAGTCCCATGGAGAAGACAGCTGCTCCTGGCTCACCGCCCCACATTCTTGGCTGCTTCCTGCCTTGGTGCCTTACTTGTTGTGCCAGCTGGAGCCTTGGGGGAGCTGCTGCTGATTTAATCGCTCAATACATTCCCCTGTGCAAATACAGATGAAGGTATCCCCCTCTCAGGGAGGGCTGGTGCCAGGAGTGTCAGACAGCAGTCCAAATAGATTCATGGAAAGCTGGAAAGGACATTTTATGATCTTACCAACAGGTTTGAATCACAAATGTCCTTCCACTCACGCATACCTGAATTCAGAGCCCCTAAGTGCCAACTTCCTTGTCACAGCTATTCCTACTCATGACAAGGATGGGTTTACCCTGATGCAGATTTTTCATGGAAGTCAGCTTTGATATATGTGTTATGTAGTAAAGCTTGGGCATCCTCATGACTACTAAAAGTTCTACAATGCTTTCAACTGGGGAATAAACCCACCTTTTTCTTCTTGGCTCAGCTGAATTCTCTCCCCTGCATTTTCAGGGATAGGTGCTGCTCCTCACCTAGTGAGGGGGCATTCAGGGGGGCATTGAATTTAAGTAGAGGGTTTAGCATTTAGAATGAAAAGAAAGTTTGCATCTCCTAGCATCCAAAAGTGGTAGCTGATTAAATAAAACTGAATACTTGTGGGGAAATCTTTACAGGCCAAATGAGAAGGGATGAGCTCTGACAGTTCATATTTGACTACACCATCTGCAGAAGGTCACAGGCTCCATTTTGTGTTGAGGAAATGCTGAGGGTAGACTGTGAGAAGGAAAGAGGAAGCAAGCAGGGGCTTAAGAAATAAAAGAAGAGGAAAACAGAAATGACACTCGAAGGCAGGAGACTGGTGGAGAATGTCACCTCCTTACACTCACAGTGTTGCAGAAACAACGGGGAGATCTTACCTGAGCAATGAGGGGAGCAAGGTCTGAGTATCTGGGGGTTGTATTTGTTTAGGTTTTTTTGAAAATGCACTCAATGTTTGGCTTTGTCTTTGGATAATTACATAAACATGGGGTAGAACTTATCATAAAAGGCTTGCATTGCAGTCTGGTAAGCAAAGATTCCTCCTCATTTCCCAGAGTTCCCTTAAAGTCAGCTCCCAGGGCAGAGGCAGTACACAGTGTGCGCATATTCCGGGGGTGGCAATACAGAAATGAGTAAGCAAGGGGCTGCCTCTTGCTTTGAGTTCAGAGCCCTCGGACATGCTGTCCTGGTGGCAGGCACACACCAGAGACAGGGGGCAAAGTCTGCTCTTTTCCCGACAGGCCAGAGCTGTCTTTAGCATCTGAGCTCCCGCCCTGTTCTCCACTGCCCTCTCATAAAGGGCACTTGGACAGAACACTGTTTTGGATGGGCTTCCAGAGACCTTTTAAGGCTGTGGGGTTTTTCCTTTGTAGCTGAAATTTACTGGTAAAACTTGTCTGAATTATGCAGGCTTTTTACGGTGAAATGGGTTCAAGAACCTCTATTTTTAGTCCAGCTCTAAACAAGTGCAAGAATTACTGCCTGCTAGTCTTGTGTTCCTCTGTGGCCCTTTCCCTCACCAGGTCTGTCAGCTTTCTGTGCCAGGTAGCTGTAAGGTGGCAGGAACAGTCAGAGAAACTGGACTATTTGGTCTGAAAGAAATCATAAGCTACTTTTCCAGGACCACAGAAAGCCAATCAATCCTCTTGATCTGTCCCAACAAGCTGATGTGACATTAACTAGCAAATCCAGGTTGCCCTCGAAACCTGAAAAGTGTTCTGGCTTTTGGAAGATTGTTGATCAGGAGAGAGCATGAGGTAAATGTAAGCATGTAGTTCTGGAGTACTGAGTGTGCATGTGCACTGTTGACATAGTGATGTGCCTGTGTGCAATATGCTACAGACATTTCACACGCACATTCCTTGACAGGAAGAGCTGTACTTGAAAAGCCATTTGCAATCATAACAAGGACTCGGGTTGACCTGCAGAAATGTTAACTGTGGCAGAGTTTCTTACTCCAATATCTGTTTATATAAAGCATGTATGTGCTGTCCTTTGTTTTGTATACAAATTGACATGGAGTCCATCCCAGGCAGCTTATGATCTAGGCTTAGCACTAAAGGATGCTGACTGAGGCACGGATGGGAATGGCTGAAAAACACACAGGACCCCACCCCAGGAAGAGATGGTGATTACCATGAACCTGCTGTGCTAATCCCCACCCATATTTTTTCTCATTTGACCCTAGTTCCAGCAGGTTTCAAACAACCTTGCAGCACACCTGCAGCCAGCTGCCCCAGGAAGAGTCCTGGGGAGCAGGAATGGTGGGCTAGACCGTTCTGAGGCTGCCTCTGCAGCACACACATGTGTGTCTTGTCCCAACATCAACCCAACCTGTTGCCTCCTCCTCAAGGCTCAGCTTGAACTTATCCACCAGTAATTCCTTATATATATCTCCTTGGAGAAAGGATTTTGTAGGCTCTGTAAAAGCCATGAAAGTAGCTCTAGTCTCCTGCTCCCCTTCCTGGCACAGGGGTGGTCCTTGGAAGCGCAGGAAATGTGCAGCCACCTTGCAAAGCCAATTTCCTGCCTACTGGACTCCCACTGCTGCATTTATGGCTGAAGCTGCCCAGGCTGCTGCTGCTCTATCAGGTACACCCCTGTGGCTGAGGGTGGGGTGGTGGTGTGAGAGATGGAAAGCCCCAGGCTGGGGGCTTGACTTTGGATTGCTGGACTGTGTCCCAGGGCTCCTGTGTGTCACTTGATGCAACTTGAATCCTTGTGGTCAAACAGTTTTGCAGACCAAGCAGAGAGGCTCTCAGGGCCTGTGTGGAGCTGGTTTCAAGGGGCTTTCTCACACAAAGTAAGGTGCAGACAGAGGGAGGTGCCATGTTTCCTGAAAGGCTGTGGCTCTCAGCTCTTCTCTCTTGGGTCTAAGTACTGAAAAACCATGGGGACTTCAGTAGGTAAAACCTGTGACTGGCAGATCATCTTTGCTTTCTGTTGCCAAAAGACCATTGAGATCTCAGCACAGGCCCCATCCTCCTCCTGGGGACACCTATGAAAGTCTTGCCTTGTCTGTCCCAGCTCTCTTGTCCCTCCCTCCACACTTCCCCAGCTCATGAGCAGTTCTGAAGATGTGCAAGGAAAGGACAGACTTTATCCCAGCTCCCAGAGCACAGCCATGCCTTGTGATGCCGCAGAGGGATGCACCTAGGGCTGGAAGAGCAACAGCAGTAGGCATTGGCAGGGTGCAGCTCTCAGGCTGTGGGCCAGCTTGGCATGGCACAGCCTCCTGGGTTGTAAATCCCAGGGGTGAGTTCCATGTGGATAATTGCCTCTCTGCTTCCTGCAGAGCAGCACCGAGGCATCTGTTGCTGCTTTTCTGCTCGAAATCTATTCATCTGCAGACTGAAATGAGAACCAGCTGGTGGTTGTTGGGATTTATTTTAGGAAAAAAAAAATCTTCTGTAAAGCAGTATTCTGTTTTAAGTTCCTGTTTCCTTTCCCATCTGCCCAAGGAGCTGGGTTTGCAGGTCTCCCACTGTCTGCATGTCCTCACTCACGGCATGGCTCCTGTTGCTGGGTCCCAGTGTGGCTCCAGTGGGAAAGGCCAGGGTTACATTTCTCCCCAGACTGTGCACAGGGGAGCTTGTGCAAACTCTGTTTGTTAGTTGGGTATGTTTTCATCTGCTTATGGTTTCCCTCCTCCCGAGTTTCCTGGATTTGAGCAAACCCAGAAATCTCAAAGCAAAACACCACTGAAACACCATCTGGTTTCACATCAAAACAGCACTTCCCAGGCAATCCTCTGCCAGAGCTTGAGTCTCCCTTGCAGCCTGCAACTGCACATTGCCACTGGCACCAGCACACAGTGGCTGGTTTGGTGGTATTCTGCACCCACAAATCCTCTGCAAGTATACAAAAACACAAGGCACAAGGCCAGCTTTCAAAAACTGGGCAGAGCGAGCTCAACAACATTGAGCAATCTCTGGACTGTAATTTTTACACCTTCGTTTGTTTTCTGTGTTTGATTTTATGAGAGTACAAAACTCTGCCTTATTTGTTTAAAATGATAGGCCAGGTGTTGCTCTAAGTTGTACCAAAATTAATCTACATTTACACTCAGGTTTTGCAGAAAAGGAATACTTCTGTGACCTCTTTTTTGTTTTCTACAGATATCCTTACTCTTTTTTTTCGGTTGTTGGCAGCTATGTGAAGGATTTCCTCACTGGATTTTTAATATTTATTAAAGAAGTTGTGGCTTTCAAAAAGGTTTCATGTTCTTTTGCAGCTTCTAATAGTAATTAAAATCTCTTTCATAACACAGCACAATTTGTTCAGATGTATTTCAGTGCTTTCAGAGGTATTTTCTGTTCTTTCTGGGCACTTTTCTTATTTTTAAGACCAGAGAGACCTGTATGATTATCTGTTCTGACAATAAATCTCACCCAATAATTTCTGCTCCAATATTTCTTGAGATGCATTGTATCTTTGAAAAAGGCTGTTTTGTCTTCAGTCAAGGTCTCAAACTGTGGAAGTTTATCCCATTCCTACACAAATGGTTCTAATAGTTAATGGCTTTTGTTAAACAGTGTTCCTATAGTTCCTCTGAATTTGCTTGGCTTCCAACCACTGCATCAAATTATATTCCTGGGTTTTTTTCTCTACCTGATTAAAAAATCTTATTTATTATAATTTCTTCTGGTTCTGATAATTACAAATAATTTTTTGACCTTCTGTTGGGTAAACTTGGGTTGACCTTCTTAAGATTCTTGCTAAAAGTATGTTTTCCAGATGCTGTATCTTTCTTGAAACTCTTCCCTGAACTCTTGACCATTTCTGTGTTGTTTTTAAACTGTGAACACTGACATAAAACTACACGTTCCCTTTCAATACAGCGGAGTGGTTTCCGCTGCTGTTTCAACAGCAATGTATACTAAGATAATGCCACATCTCTGCTATTGCAGGATGATTTTGTGCTTTTATGTCCAAGAATGACATTTGTTCTAGCAATAGGACTGTGTTTTACTATGTACCATAACCCTTGGGTAGAGTCAGATTTTAACCATCCCTTATGGAGATGCTATTTTGTGAGGGACTGTCTTCCACTGTACCCATGTAACCCTCACCATCCTTTACTACCATATGACTGATCCAAATTTGGATGCATTAACTACCATAATGTACAACTTAATTTGTCATGTTGGACAGGCTTTTAGGTGGGCCTGTACATCTGAGCATGCTCCTTGTCTTCCCAAGCTCTCCATTTTTGTGTCATAGTTAATGCTACCTGCTTTCCATGAGCAATACTAACGCTGTGGATTGCTGTTTTCATATGGCAATGTCAAGCGAGGCTGTAAAATGACTCCTGGCATAAATGTCCTGATAGAGTTATCTACATAAAATAAACTAGTGATATCACCAAATATGGGATTGTGTTTTAATAAGACCTGATACCATAAAAGGATAAGTGCCTTTCCTGGAGAGAAAGTGGAATTTTTGTCTCTCAGATACTAAAATTGAACCAGACAAGTCCCTGAACAACCTCCCCATCTAATCACACCTGTTTGTGCAGAAGCTTGGATGAGGTGACTTCCAGAAGTCCCTCCCAACTCCAATTTGTCTGTAATTATATAATTGTGACTAATTAGGCCACTACTTTTAATAACTGTCACTGTTCTCTACAGTCACCTTTCTGCATTTCACCCTGTTCCAAAGACAGGTTAACTGGAATAGGCCCTTCAGATTTAAATATCTATTGTATCAAATCTACTTAAAGAATTGTGTTTATGGGTGAAATAGAGAGCACTTCATTATCAGGTAATCCTGCTCATGCCAAATACAAAACAGAGGCGCTTTCCAAAGATGTGTTTCTCTGCAGGCTGACAATGTTATGGTGGGTGTGTACTGTAAGTGTGTCTCAGGGGCTGACACTGGGGTGCTGCAGAGATTTGTCAGGGGCCTCTCTCCTGCACTCTGGCCAAACAGAGGCAACCATAGCCTGTGGCTGGGCTCCTGCTGTCCCTGGAGCAGGGCTACCGGGCTGGCAGTCTCCAGGAGAGGTCACTCCTGCCTGCCAGAACCTGTGGGCACTGCCTCTTCCTAGGGCGGGTCAGTACTCTCACCTCTGCAATGTGCAAAGCACGGTGGGCAGGAAGGACATCTTCTGGAGGTGGAGAAAGGTGCTTCTCTTTTTTTTCTCTTCAGTCTGGCTTTCCCATTCTGGAGGCATCCAGCAGTATCAGGAATATCAGGCATATGACTGGCCTGTGATTTCAATAAAACATATTTGATCAAGTTCATTTTAATAACAGAATATTTCCAAATCATTCTGCATTTGATTTATCCCCCTGATCATAGTTCTTTTCCTAAGTACTGTGAATAGCTATTCTCAACCTCCTGTTTTATTCCACTTCTTAATGGTAGCTTTTGATCAAACACCATTGTTTTAATTTGGGCTGGAAGAGATCTCTGAAGATCACCTGGTCCTTCCATCCACTCAAAGCAAGACCAACTGCAAAGCCACTCGGGGTTACGTTTGGCTGATTACTGAATATCTTCAATAATGGTGAATTCACAGCTTCTACAGGAGCCTCTTGCACTGCTTGAGCAGCTTCATCAGGGCTTGGTTTGTGTCTTAATACCCAAGGAAAATTCCCTTGCTCTGTCCTTTGTTGAGTTTATGTAATCCTATTGTTGTGCTCTTTATTAAGATATTCTCAAGTATTTCCCTATCAGCTTTCCCTTCCATTTCCCATTTTAGTCTTGCTGCTCTTCCTGAAGTGTCTGAACTTACAGGGACCAAGCATGCATTTACTGTACTCAGGGAAGTCTGGGGCACTACAGCTCTGCAAGTGTGCTTCACATTGAGAAATATGCTCTGGTGCTAGAGAAACATGCTAGAGCAGGAGGCAGCTGGAACCCCTGGCAGCTCCAGAGGGCCTCTGGGGTGACATGGGGGACCACATGCCCAGGGCCGTGTTTGTGCAGCCATTTACCCACCTCTGTGACACAGCTGCTGCTTGGTTGCTGCTGCCTGAGCCAGGCATTGTGCTCTGGCTGCCTTCCCTGTTTGTTTTCTTCCTTGTGGGTTCAGTTGTTTTGCATCTGTAAGGCTGAGTGGGTGGTATGTAGTTTCTGTACACTCTGTTCTTTTAGTGGGTTTGGTTTAGTCTGTGTTTTTAAATGCAGGTAGTGCTTCTCCGAAGGAACATTACAGTCATTGAATGGCATCATCCATCTTAATACCTGGTTTAGATTTTACACCAGAAAATCTGATGAGATACAAGCTGACATCTTCTTTTCTTCATCTGGCTAGAGGAAGTCACAAAGTTTTTTCAGGGAAATCTTTATTCAAAGATCTCAAAATATATAAACAAGTAGATACTTCCTCTGCTTTCCTTTGTCAGGCTGTCAGAATTTTCCCAGGCCACACTGCTTTGTGTTTTTCACTTGTTATTCCTTCTTTTGGATGACAACAGAGAAATGAGTTGACAGGAAGTGTTATCTGAGGCAGAGACTTGCTCTGGGGAGACAAGCGCTCAGCTTTGAAGAAAACTTTGCTGTACTTTTGGCAAGGCTGGATCAGTGACCCTGCCACGGAGCAATGGTGACTTTTGTCCAAGGGTATTCATATTGCTAAAATACACAAAATGCCTGAAAGAGCTGGTCCCTGGGACTGTCCTTTGTGGATGGGAACGTGTGCATGGCTTTTTTCCAAGGGATATAGGCTAGGCTCAAACCTGAAAACATAAGCATAGGCTGACTTACGTACACAGCCAATCTCCTGCCAACAGTACAAATAGTATATTGCTTTCCAGACTCCTGAGTGTAGGTCCTTACCTTTCTTCTGCTCTCACTTACACTTTTATTTCATCAATATAAAGTGTTGAACCAGTAAAAAGGCAGGCTCAAGCTATAGGCTTCTCATTGGTTTGTTTTGTTTGGACCCAGTCAGGAGTTTGAAGGCTGAGTGCAGGGAAATGACTGGGACAGCTGAGCTCTCTCTGGTCTTTGACTTTCAGGATCAGACCTTAGCAAATCACAGCATCTGACTCTTGTTAGATGGGAGCAGGAAGGTATGCCTCCAACTTGCACGGTTATATTGTGTTGGTTTGAGCTTAAAACAGCAAAGGATGGGGACCAGTGGCTGGTAGGGGTTGTGCTAGCATGTAACATGTCTGTGTTGACTGGAGACAGCAGGGAGAGGAGAGCTTTAGCCATGAGATAGAAAGGGTTTGACTCAGGTGTAATGGGTCCTGTGTTTTAGAAGCCTGTATGACGAGTTGGAAGAGTTATAGGCTGTGAAAAGAGAGAAGGGTGAGGAGTAGAATATGAGGGCAGGGAAAATAAGATGGGAAAGAAGGAAGGGAAAAGCTGGAGTGGTACAGACTCCTTGAAAAGGGAGTGGTCAGGCAGGTGAAAGATTTTCTGTGTTGTTTGATGAAATTTGTGATGGCATCCAAGTTCTAAATATTAATTGTGCAGCCAGATACAAGTGACATGCAAGGAAGCTCAGGTCTGAGGACTGTGACTTGTCCACTTGCCTTGTCTCTTCTTCTTGTTCCTCTTTCATCTATCAGCCTCACGCTATGGCTGAACAAAGCTGGAGGTCTCCAACCTTTTGCACATGAGTCTTCCGTAGAGAGCAGGGCCTGCTGCCTCCCCTCCTTGTTCCAGGGAAGGACTCATCATTGCTGTGAGGCACACTGGAGCATGTCAGGCATCTTCTGAGCCAGGCAACATCCAATCAGTTATGGTCACGAGAAACTAGTGACCAACAAAGGGTGGGGGAGTTATGGGGATGAACATGAAGAGTGTGGGGAGGGAGGATGCACTGTGTGGCTTTGGTTGTTGAGGTAGGCAGGGAAGTACCCAGCAAGGTGCTGTGTACACTGCCTTGCCAAAATCCACAACAGATGCCAGTGTTGCCTGGGGATCATAGGCATGGCCATTCCTCTGTTAACCTTCAGCATCCCTTATGGGACTACGTGTAGGAGGGAATAAAAGCCAAAGGTACACGTTCTCCCACAATGGATGTGAAGCCACAGAAAAATGTTCTGTAGCCTCATACAAAGGTTACTTGGCAGCTGTCTGACAGAATTTTGTTCCTATTAGAGGTGGGTGTTGTGTTGAAAAGTCAGAGCAGGGTAATGCACCTCCCCAGAGAGCTGCCTTGCCTGTTCTGGAGGTCCTGGGTGTGTTCTGCTGAGCCCATGCTGCATGGTGTGGGGAGTCAAATGTGCCATGCCTCATGTCCTCTGGAGCCTGTACTGAGGGCACAGAGTTGGACCACAGGTGTAGCAGCAGATGTCTGGCAGAGGGTCCAGGGCAGGGGCACCACTGCTCCCTGGGGCCCACCACTGAACAGTGGTGCCTTCCTGTAATGCCCAGGTCAATCTTTCATGGGCTTTATTATTTGCAGGCATGAAGAGACACCGTCCTGTTGTGGACTCACAGCTGGCTGTGGTTCATGGCATGCATCAGCCTGTTATTGTTATGATACTGTTCATGTATTTCCTCCTCTCACCCACTGCCTGTCTAAGGGGAAGCTGTGATAATGACAGGTCTACTTGTTCTTTGTCACAGAAATTGGGTATAATTGCTCCATTTTGGCAGCTTTAAGATGTGCAGCAAGGGAACAGGCAGGGTTCTTTCTTAAGACATCAGTCATCTGAAGCATTTGGTAGATGGCACATCAGAGCTGGGAAATGACTCAACCATCTTTGTTAAAAGCAATCGTTCAGCTATGGGAATGAAATTAGGGGAAGAGAGCTGAGGGAGGTACAGGAGGAGAAAGGACACTTGAGCAACAAAAACAGAGATGCTGCATTCTGTGTCGTTGTCATAGCACAAGAGTTTCTTCTTGCTAGAGCTGTATCTGAATCATCCCTTCAGTCTAGGAGCTGTTCATCAGCCAGCCTACCCAAAGCAAAAAAGGACAAGGTGTCCCAGAGGGCAGAGGAGGTTGGTGGGTGCAGCTGGGCTCAGCACAGCCATGCTGCTTCTGTCAGCAGCATGAGGGTGCAGGGCTGAAGCTCCTTCATGAGTGACTGCAATAGTGTAATTTCTGTGAGGGCATTGGGGTGAGCTCAGACCTCTCTCCTAAACCTCTGGGATCCCTTAGAGAGGTGTGTGGAAGTGAGTGCTCTGATGTCTGTCTAGATCTTATATAGCTCTTGTTTTCAACTTAGTGTTGAGATCTCGGCAGAAGAACCCCAGCTTCCCACCACTGTCTGAGCCAAGATGGGCTGTTATTAGTGGAAAACCTCTTTAAGGGAAGTGAGGATTGCCAGGGAATTACATGGTCTGATTAAACTGGCTTCCTGCTCTCAGCTGACATGGTGTATTGGAATCAGGGTAGCCTCCAGGTCAGCCCTCTGCCCAGGGAACCTCTAGCTGGTGGTGTGCTGCTGAGTACCTGGGTGGGCTGCAGCTTTGCCCTCCTGTCACAACACTCGAAACATCCTAACTGGAAGCCATTCCTCCTCCTGTCTGGGCTCACAGAAACCTAGATGGGTTGCTCTTGCCTGCCAGTGAGTCTTTGCAGATCTTGTGTGACAAACTGTTTCATGGCAAAACAAGCTGCTTCTCAGTGGGCGTAGCAGGGACTGGCTTTGTTTGTTTTTCCTGCTGCCAAGGCCTTGCTTATCTAACCTCCATTTCAGTTCTGTTCTGAGTGGAAATATTCTTATTTATGCAGCTGGGGCAGAGGTCCTTTTTGTTTTAACTCTTCTAAGTTTGAACTTGTGGAAGAGAAAATCTCTCATTGTGGCTCTGTCTTCTTCTGGATAAAATTTGGTTGTACAGATGAGCACAGGTCAGTAAAACTGTCCCCTGGTCTTTAATGAGCCACAGTAATTTCTTCAGTGCATTTACACATCTACTTAATTGCATCTAGCAGAAATTAATTTGGGCCTTCTTGGTCTGAGTCACCCCGATGTCAGTAACATCCAGTGGCTTCAAACCTGATACAAGTTATACACAGGAAACAATCCCTGCTCCAAAGACAACTCAGAGGTGTGACACCGTAGCAGAGGGACTCCTTGAAGAGCACCCTGATGTCATCTCAGTGTGGGTTTGGAGGCCACCTCCTGGGATGTTCTGTGCTTGGGCACATCTATTTAGGCTGTTCTCCAGCTGGGCTGGGGGCTGTTCATGAGGAGGCAGGTCACTGAGCACACTGTGCTTGTAGCCACCCGCACCATATGAGAAGATGTAACCATATATCTAGGAGACCCTATCACTTTGTCCCAATGTTTCTGTCTTTACTCTGAGTACCAGCATCCCTGATGGCCAACAGTGACTTGGCAAGGACTGTTGTGACAGTGGGGACCTGATGGTCCTCGCACACTGATGGACCTCTTTGATTGTGGGAACCAAAGTGGCTGGGTTTTCTGTTATACAGAAGGAACTGTACTCGTTCTAATAGAGAATTCAGTGATTTGCAGAGTATCTGATGCCTCCTACATGGCCTGCTGCAGTGTGAGAGCTCCATGGCCCCAGTATTGGGGCTGTACCCAATACTGTGCATTCCTTGGTGACACTGTGAAAACATGCAGAAATGTGATTTCTTATATATTGCTTCCTTTTATAGTCTCTCAATGCACTACTTTGTGTTTTTGTTTAAATACTCCAAGCTCTAGGTTTGCTTTGTTCAGCACAGTCTGTTCAACACAAAGGAAAGTCAGTCATTAGTGATTAATTGGAGTATGCTTTCCTTTCTTAGCTGGGCTTTTATGCAGGTGCCTATTTCCAAAACAAAGTTTGTCTCTATGGCTCCACTCTGAAAAGCACCTACCTGTGCTAAGTTATGATTCCACAGTAATTAATTAAAGGGTTGCAGAGCTGGTCATTGCTGTCTATTTAGTGTGGGCCAGTGTGTTTCTAAGTACTAAGTACAGTGGTTAAGGGAGCATGTGTGCACGATTTGCTACAGCTGATGAATGACAGTAACAGAATTACCTGTCCATTTGCATGCCCAAAGGATCTTGATAGGGCCCTAATGACAGCTCTCCTGTTGCTTGTATGAGAAGAAATTGTAATTTTGGGAGCAAGCAGAACTAAGTAGAGCTTGTTTCTGCAAGCTGAGTAGGAATGTTCCAACAAAGCTGATGCAGTTAGAAAACGTGTATGTGCTGAAGTAGAAATGTTTCATGGAGATATATGTGGTTTTACAAATTTTGTCAGTCACATGTTGGATAACTTGCCTGTTGTATCACGTTTGATCTGGGAACTGCACAGAAACAAAGCTGCTGAGGTCTGCCCAGGAATTGCTGCTCTGTAGTCAGTCCTGCATCCTCTGGCTGGCTGAAGTGGGACTTCTTTTGCTCCTTAGAACCTGGAAATTTGATTCTTGCATGAGGCTGATGTGCCTCTTCAGTTTTGTTGTTGCTCACTCCCAAATATGTTTGCCATCCTTATTCAGTGCTGAACAGCCATGATATTGGAAAAACACCCAGATATGGTCATTTTACTCAACAGCTACTGAAGTCCTGGCCTGCATCTAATATTTTGTATATATTAGCATGTCTGAAATAACATTTTACAGGATTTCAGCTTTATAGGAAACTTGCAAACTTTTTTAATGCCTATTTGAAATTACATTTCAAGCTATTGAAAATGTCTACAGAAAGGAAGAAATCCTATTAGTCAGCTAGCTTGAGACCTGACTTCCACCTTATTGTTGCTGAAATTTTGAGCAGATGTGCCTGGAGGTGTTGTGACAACCACTATACTCTTAGATAACAGTTGCTTTTATTGCTGTTTAAAATATAATTTACACTGAGGTTTACTTGCACACAGGCTTCAGAGGCTCATCCAGTGGAGATTAAGGGCAGAACAAGTTTGGCCATTTCTAAAATTCTTTGCAAGAAAGAAAATTGTTTTACAGGTTCTGATAAGATATCGGTCTGTTCTGTCTCTACAGAATGAGTTTGAAGCTCAACAGAATCAACAAAAAATAGTGTTAGCATTTTCTGTATTCAGGAGATGCTCCTTTCTTGGGAATTTGGTCACAGGTATATTTAGGGCTTGGATAAAACCCCACCCCAGAGAACCAAAACCTCTAGGGAAGTTTAATTGTTGGCTGAAGAGGTCCTATGACCCAATTCTATGTAGTCTTATCAAACCTGAAATATTATGCCTCTAAAGCCTTGGCATGCCTACTGATTCATTTCCAAGTGGCTTCACAGGATGTTGACATTGTACTACCTGTGGGATGCTTGAGTTTCTCTGTGTGCAATTTTGCTGCCCATAAGTAAACAGAGACTGAGATCTTAATGAAATAAATTCCAAGAACTGCAGTCCTGTAAGAAAAATGAAGAACTTACCCACCACCATCAGTATTTACCTTCTAGATCAAATCTCAGGTCAGGCTTGGAGTAAGGTGTTAAGAATTAAAGTCCTGGCCTAGGGACAGGACAACTGGTTTGAGTCAGCTGCTTTGTCATCAGTTTTATGTGAAAATCTGGGCAAACAGTTACATTTCACCTATTCTTGGCTCCTCATTTCCAAAGTGGGGGCAGTAATATCTTTCTGTCTCACAGGCGTGGGAATACAGTACAGCTTGTGAGGCTTGGTCATTACTGGTTTGGAAGTAGGACAAACCCACCTGTTCTCCTGATTTTACAGATGGCAAAGGCAACGTGGAGAGCTGGCTTTGTCGGAGGCTGTGCTAGAAATGATGGACTAAGCAGTGTAGTCTGGGAATAGCATGTTCTGATGCCAGATCCCTGCTTTGGCCATCTTGTTGCTGTCTCTGCTATGCTTGGCTTTGCATCTGGGGTACAGAGGAGTTTCACCTGGGGGAGTAAATAGATGTAAAAACCTCTAGTTATCTCCTTTACCAGATGCACTTTTTTCCTGGAACAGTTAAAGATTAGCTCAGTCATTAGACTCTCTAATTCCTTTAAAGACGGTTTGTTTTTGCTTTCACATGCTGACAACATGCTGATGCTTGTCACTTGACTTGGCTGTGTAGCACTTCCCATGACCCCAGTGAGATATTTTGGAAAGGACATTAAAACAAGCATAAATTGGCCCTGAAGAAGAGCATGTTCAGTAAGTGTGTGTTGCAAGCACTTACGTCAAGGAAGCTAGAAATCTGTGCAGAACTTTTCTGTCCCTGAAAACCTTGTCATGAGGTAATTTTCTGAGGTGCTGACTGCTGACACAAAAAGACCTTGACCCTGCTTGTGGAAAATCTGGTTGTCTTTTCCTCTAGTATTTACAGCACCCTCATGGATCCCAAATAACCTTGTTGATCCCACATAGCAGTGGAACATAGGAGGCTTTGCTCACATGTCTTTTAAAGCATTGCACATCTGCCAGGCTCCACACAACTTTGGGTTCTGCCACATAGCTGGTTTGACTATTCAAATGTTGCTGACAAAGCTGCATGTGGTCAAAAAAAGCGTGTCCATTTTCATCACTGACAAAAGTCAGTGAAAGAATAATTAATGCAAAGATATGAGAAAAATTAAATCCAGAAATATGTGCATATTACATTTTTTTGCTCCACCTTACCAGATTTTGCTTTAATTTTGCCAAAGACTGCAGTAGCCAATTGCTCAAAATGATTGACTAGTTTATGTAAAAATAAGCAGATTGTTTTGTCTATCTATGGCTGAATGTAGACTGATCCATTTTTTGATGTTTCTGTAACAGGATGTTTCATGTTTTGCAGACTGGGTTCCTATGCAGAACTGGCTAGCAGTTGCTGCTGGGTTTCCCAGTCCACCCACTAGAGCAGAAGATCTTGGTGTGAGGGACACCAAGACCACATCCAAGCCTCCTTTGGCAAAGGCTGATGCTCAAGTGCTTCAGTCACCAGGGGATCTACATTAGGTTTTGTTGTAGAAATGGGGGATGGCTTCAGAAGAAGCCTGAAATACACGGGGAGCATATTTGATGGTTTCTTGATTGGGACCCTCTAAGAGGAAGGGTAATTAGGGCAGAGAGCAGTCCATGAACCTGGGATTCTCTCCTACATGATGAACAACCACTGCTGGGGCTACTCTGCCTTCTGTCTCTGCTGGAGCTGCTCCTCTTCATTTCCAGTAACTTCTAAGGTCAAAGTGGGCTCCATGGCCAGGTGCTTAGTTCAGCCCAAGTGGTACCACCTCTCTTCTGTAGCCCAGAAACAGTTTCTGTTCTTTTGGGAATCCAGCCATTCTGTCTGATTCTTTAGGCTTTTGTAAAAAATGCCTCCCAAGGGAAATTACTTGATTTCCACCTAATAAAACATTTCACTTAATCTGAAGCCAAATGTTTTCAATTTGCCAGATATTCCAAAAGAAGTAATTCTCAGGGGGACCCACAACAACACTTCCTTTTTTTTTCCCTCCTGTTCCATGACAGAACACAATTAATTAACTAGTGCCTCACCTCCTCTCATGCTAAAGGTGAGGTGGAAAAAATGGCAGCACTATCTGCTCTTGCCTTACAAAATGTGCTCAGGCTGAGGGAACCTCTGGGGGCAGTGATAAGGGGGCACCCTCCAACCCTGAGGTCGAGCTCATATTTGAATGAGTCACACCTGCCTGTTTGCTTCCCAGTGAAAAAGCAGCCCTGCAATAAGAGAGGTGAGTGGTTCAGAGGTTCAGGACTGTCCTCTGACAAACAGATGAGTTTCTCAACACCATCTGTCCTTTGGGCACCTTTATCTCTACCCACTGACAGCTGAACTGCTCCTTTCACATGCCCTGGGGCCACTGAAGTGCTCCTTCTTTCAAGTTGTCTGTCTTGCTTGAACAGTATGCAGGACCGAAGTTCCTGCTGTGGTGACAGTGACCTTCCTCCAGGCACCACAGAAAGTGTCCAAGGAAGGATTGTAAACTCAGTTACATTCCTCCCCTGCAGCTGCTGCCTCTGGCTCTCTTGTTTCACAGCAACTCTCCCTGCAGGCACGATGCCTGTCTGTGTTATGGGGATACCTTCACCTCAGCCTCCAATGTCAAATCTGTGATTTCACTCATCAGTCTTTTCTCTCCTGATCTGTCATTTGGGCCATGATAACACCCCTATGCTCCTCAGGAGGGCTAAATGAGGGAGAGGAGGGACAAACTGTCTTCCAGCGAAGCAGGAACATAAAGCTGGAGCTGCAATTGCAGTTAGAGAGCACATAAAAGCCGTAATTTCTTTGCCAGTGCACAGCCCAGAGACAAAGCCTCTGCAAAGCCCTGCTGGCAACCATCCCAGAGAGAGACATCTGTGTGGCACATCCCCACAGGGGTGCAGAGCAGAGGGGATGATATGTCTCTACTCTGCAATTAAGGCTCTCATTTTGTCACTTTTATTCCCTTCTTGTGGAAGTCGGTACAACGCTCTGCTTTTCCCAACTCCCACCCTCAGTGCAGAGCTTCATGGTTCTTGGGTGCTCCCTCCCTGCTCCACAGAGCAGCTGCTACCACATCCCGCTGTCCCCACTACCCTGGCAGACCTGGGTGACCTGCCACTCTGCTTCCCTGCCTTCAGCTGAGTGATGGTCTTCCAGTGTTCCTGAGCACTGCTGCAAGGCACTGACCAGCACAGGACCCTGCTTCTGGGAAACCACTGCATGCAGCCTTGCTCTGAGGCACACTGCGAAGGCTTTAGTTATGTGTTTTCCTCTTGGGGCTGTCCAGGCCTTTCCCCATTTCTTGTTATTTTTTAGAGAATTTTTTGGATGAATCCTCTCTTTCTATGTCTGTGATTTAAAGCACTCTGCTGCAGGTGCTGTGGTGCCTGTCCAGCTCTCCTGTTCCACCTGATGCTGTGCTGCCAGGGCACACCAAAGTGCTAAACTCTGTGTAGATGGGCTGCACTGATCAGCTGTTCAGATACACAACAGCTGCTTCTGGGATGTTATTGATCTGTTGTGATCCTATGATTTCACAGAGACTGAAATCTGAACAGACTCTGGGAAGGAGTCAGATCTGCTGCACTTCATTGTCCCATTACACCAACACGTGTTGCAGGTTTTCTCTCTTCTCATCTGCAAGATTATGCTGTACATCCTTTATCCTTCCTCTTTGTATCCTCACATACAAAGATCATCTCCAAGCAGAGCTGTATTTCTCAGAATCCTAAATGAGGAGTCACCAGGCAGAATGAATCACTGGTGCAATTTTCCATAGCTTAATCTAAACTTTTAGGGCCTGTTTTCATTATTATTGCTTACTCTAAGTGGTTTCTTCCTTCATGCTGAAATCAGCAGGATTTCTTGTTCACTTGGGTGGAAGGTTTTTTAAAAACACACAGGTTGTTTCAGGTCAAGGTTCAGTTAGGGGGGTGAAGAACAGGAAGAAATGCTGGGCAGGTAAACAGCTGGTGATAAAAGCTGGCTTCAGGTAACCTTCCCTCTGCTGCATGTTCTTTCGTGTTACTATAACACTTGAGTGATTTAGTAACTTCTGTGAGCTCCAGGCTGCTGGGCTGGCATGGGTGGAGAGGTGGCATTTAGTGGGCAGCTAAGAAATGCCATGTCTCTTGCGGAAATGTGAAGATTTTGGAGAGCAGGGAGTTAGATGCAGTGCTGTTCTTCACATTTCCTTTCCCAATAAGTCATCACACAGGAAATGGAAAAACTTCACCAGACCATCAGAGCTGAGTACTCCAGAGAAAGCATTTAGGCCTTTGAAAGAACCCAAGGACCAGATACCCTCACACATCACAAAATGGATCTCTGTGATTTCTCAGGAAGTGTACAAGGATGCCATTATGTCATGTAGAAAGAAAATTAGAAAAGCAAAAGCTCAGCTAGAACTCCATCTGACCACTGCTGTGAAAGATAATAATTAAAAGTGTTTTTATAAGTATATTGGATGGAAGGCAGAAGGAAACAGTATCACCAAAGATGAGGAAAAAGCTGAGGTACTTAATGCCTTCTGTGCCTTCAAGGGTGGTTATCCTCAGGGCAACCGGCTCCCTGAGCTGGTAGACAGTGACAAGGAGCAGAATAGACCTCCTGAGATGCTCACAAGTCTTTGGGACTGTATGTGCTTCATCTAGGGGTACTGAGGGAGCAGCAGAAGGGCTTGCTAAGCTGCTCTGCATCGTTTTTTAACTGCCCTGGCTATCTGGGAGGGGCCCACATTACTGGAGGTTGGCGAGTGTGATGCCCATCCACAAGATGGGCCAGAAGGAGGATCCAGGGAACTACAGGCCTGTCAGCCTCACCATGCTGCATGAGCAGGTGATGGAACAGATCATTTTGAGTGTGATCACACAGCATACACAGGAAAACCAATGGATCAGGCTCATCCAGTGTGGGTTTGAGAAAGGCAGTCCTGCCTGACCAACCTGATTGACTTTTATGACCAGATTACCTGCCCAGTGAATGAGGGAAAGGCTTTGGGTGCAACTAGCAACCCAACAAGAGGACATAGTCTCAGGGTGCTCCAGGGAAAGTTCAAATTGAACATCAGGAGGAATTGCTTCAGAGAAAGGGTTGTTGAACATTGGGATAGACTGCCCAAGAAGGTGGTGCAGTCACTCTCCCTGCAGGTGTTCAAAAAAAGACTGGATGTGGCACTTAGTACCATGACTTAGTTGAGAAGGTGGTGATTGGTAAAAGGTTGGACTCAATGATCGCAAAGGTCTTTCTCAACCTAATTTATTCTGATTTCCCAGCATCACAGATCATTACTTTTCCTTCTTGTCCTTTCTGCTAAAACAAACCCAGTCCCTCTGCAGGATTTCTTAGTATCATGGCCGGTCTGACTTGAAAAATACTCTAGAACTGAATCTTTCAGACCTACTGTATTACGTTACCTTTTCCCTACTCACATCTTTTTTTTTTTTCAGGTTAAGTCCTTTTCACATGCATAAAAAAAAAATCATCTGCTTATTTTTGCCATATTTGCAGACTTAGGAGTATATCTGGTTTTTTGTTTTGGTTTTTTTTTTTTTTCCTCAGCCAAATGGCAGATAGAGCTCAATTCTGAGAGTCTGGCTAGAGTTTGGTTCTCCTCTCTGAATTCACACTTTCATAATGTCTTACTAGCAATGTGCTACACACTACTAAGTGAAAGTATCCCAGAGAACAGATCTTATCCAGAAGGATTGTCCCTTCTGTCCTTCAGGGCAGGGTATATTTTCTCAGATTCTGTCAAGAAAACTTTTGCAGAATAGCTTTCCCCCAACTACCACAGACAGACTTGACTTTTTCAGGTTTAGCTGAGGAAGGCTTTGACCCTGCCAGATCTAGGGCAAGAGACCCCCGGGGATACCAAATCAGGTCGTGGACCCCCACTGTACTTGTGCCAGAGTACTGGTGAGTCAGGTTGGTTACTGTGTTCCCCAGTGAGCTCCGTCCTACTTTCTTTCCTTCCTTTATCCCTTTTTCTCTGTTCCTTTTCTCATGGCAGAAGAAGTTCAGCCCCTATTTCTTCAGATAGTAACTTTTATTTTTTTAAATTCAGTTCAATATTCCCACACTGCAGAGATTTTTTTTCATGCTGGCTGTGATATCATTCTGTATGTAGACCCTTCTATTTCTGTAACCCTTGAAAGTGTGGGTGAAAATGGTAGAGTACATTCAAATATTTTGAGAAAGTGTATAATAATAAAAAGCTAACAAATGATTAGCAGAAAATTCAATGTTCTAACTCTCCAAATTATTAGATAATAGAGTAGGTCAAAAATATGCCTGCCCCACCTTTTTTTTTCCTTATGTCCTATTTCTTTAATCCTTATAATAGGTAATCCTTTGGGAGTAAGGATGAATCCCTTGAGACTAGTGGGCTTGGAAGGCCTGTAGCTTTTCCCTTTCCTGAGGCAAATACTAACTTTACCCAGCTGCATAATCTCTGAGAATATTCTCTCTGGCACCCTATATAACCCATAGGATCTTCCAGGTTATTATTTGAAGTAGAAATTGTTGAGTGCAAAGGCTGTGTCTGTGTTTCAGATGGAATGAGCCCTGGTTTTTAAGCTGAGGCCTATGGGTGATGAGTAAGAATTGCCCTTGCACATTATCCCAGGAAAGTGCATGCACTCTTTGATATTTTTTGTGAGGGAGTAGCATCTCTGTCCTAGTTTTGGCCATAACACAGATGTTAGTCTATACCACCTCACATGGTTGTTGAGGGTGGAGGAAAGGGACTTTTTGGGTTAGTAAAAGAAGGGTGTGGCTTCTGGCCAAAAAAATGTGGTGGGCAGGAGGGGAGGGTAAGCTGTCCACCATTCTCCATTGTCTTGGAGTCTGTGGTGAGCATTTTTGCATGTGAATCACCCTCTCTTTTGTGTACTTTTGTAATAAACATTATTGCCTGTTACTGTTTTTTCTTATATCATTGCTGTTTCCAGTAAATCGTTCTTATCTCATCCCATGATCTTCATCTTTTGTGTCTCAATTCTCAACTCTATCCCACCAGAGCAGGAACAGGGAGGAGAAGGGGGAGCAAGAGAGTGGCATGTGATTTGAGAGAGTCTCAGTAGGGGCACTGAACTGGGGAGTAGCATTCCTAAACCATGACAAACACATAGGTGAAATCCAAAGCAAAGGAGAAGGGGAGTAGAAGTTGGGCAGAAGGCAGGCTGGTTTATGAAGAATAGAGTAGAAAAGGGAAAACTTTTCCCACTCAGTTTAGCAAAAAGTAAAAGATGAGTGATGAGGGGGCTGATCAGAGCCAGATCTGAGCTCTTCCCAGACTTGCAGGTGACACCTGGGGGTCTGGCAGGACCCCTTGGGACGGCCGCTGTTACGGCTTCCTCTTTGGCTCTGTGTAGACTCACAGCTGGAAAAGTCTCATGGGCTACTGAGGCTCCACCTGCTCCCTGTTTGTACTGTGATATGCTCCGTGGGGCCATACGTGTGATGGACCTGTTGAAACACGGAGTCTCTGCAGATAAAACATCCCTTGTGACTCGGTGCCTTGTGCTATACAGAACAGGCATAAAGCTGCTCCCTCTTGCCAAAAACCTCCACAGGCTCAGACCTCCTCTGGAAATACAAAATGCTCAGGTGTTTGTTTTTTACAGCTGTAGGTTTGAAAAATACCTGTTCTTCTCAGTGTGTGTTCTCTTTAGGGATCTTACACAAAGGTGTGAGTCTGTGCCTGGTGTACCAACTTCTACAATATTTACCAGGATCTAGAAAGCTAAAAGTCTTAGAGGAAAAGTTGTCCTTTCAGAGAGACTACCCCAGACCAGGCAGCTCTCAGAGATGGGGCTGAACTTGCCAAGTTCAAACTCTCATACAGGTCTTTGTTATTGCTCCAACGCAGTTGTATCTGCAAGGGGGTTTTGGGCAAGTTCTGCTTGCTCATTCTTATTGAGATCAAAATTTTCACATGCCTGTCCAAATTGTGGCCTGAAATTCCAGCTCAGAGCCTGGCTCACAACCCAGCCCACCCAGGGAAATGGAAGTGCAATTCCCAACAACTGTGGCTGCCCTGAGCTGCCTGGATATTTATTGAGCTCTCACACACGAAGCGGGTTTCTTCTCAGAAAAACAACAAACCCCCCCCCGCTCCCCAAACAAAACTAAAAAAAAAAAAAAAAAAAAAAAAAAA
>VYZP01018891.1:23939-50944 GCA_013400635.1 Hypocryptadius cinnamomeus | reverse complement strand
CTGGTGACTTCTGAATTCTGTATGGTCCCAGACCCCTTCTAGTACAGATCAGCCTCTTTCACTGAAGATCAGTTTCCTGTTATTCCTCTTTTAATCTTTCAGTACTTTCTATGATCATGGAATTATAGGCAAGCATACTTTGTTTGGAGCACAGGCACTGTACTGCTGTTCTTTGTTGAGATAAACATCACCTACTGCTATGAGTGCTGAACCTGACACCAGTAACTTTGTCTGCAAAGGTTTCTGAAATTTCTAAGCTTCTCATAGAAGTTAGTGCAGAGGTTTGCCCTAGGTTACCACAACCCATAGGAGTGGTGAATTTCAGCAGAAAAGTAAAGAATACAGATGGAACTGTCTGCCTTGCTTATACTGTTGCACCTAATTTTGACAAAGGCTGTGAACCAGAGCACAAAGTGTGAAAAATGCACCAGAAGTTTGGAGTATCTTCTTTGGACTTCAGTGCTTGTATGAATCAAGCCTTCAGACTGGACATGTCTGTGAAAGCAGCTCTTTTTCCTCTACTGCCACATGGCCTGGATGTGAAGGCAGTAGAGAAAATGGAAAGCAAATGGGATTCTGGAGAAAGAGGTCCAATTTATCCTCAGTGAGGCTGGAGTGACCCAAAATGGAGGATCCTTCATGTCCAAATGCATGAGAGAGACAGAGACTGGCTGCCTGGCTGTGCTTGCTCTGTCTGGTAGTGACTGGAGCATGCTGCATCCTCCAGTTGCCTCCTGCCCATGGTAAAAGTTTTTAGAGCTTCTCTCATTGAGTAAGAGCAACACCGTATTTAATCAGTTTCTTGTCAGCTGGCACAAGACCTCGAAGTGGTTTGGGACAGGGAATGCAAACACTGCATACCTGCTTCCAGCCTCTGCCCAAGATGCACTCAGTCACACCAGTGCTACCATGGGGTTTGTTTCTGAGCTACAGCCAAGTGTTGAGACAGGGCTACAGCTTACACAGACGTGCAGTATCTTTGCATCTACCCCGGCACAGCAGTGCCCTCAGTTTAGCTCCTCAGTTCATGGGAAACATCTGAAGCCCAGTCACACGCAAATAAATATTCCCAGTGGATAAGAGGGAGGAAAAAGAGAGAGTGAGAAGCGCTAAGGCAAAGGCTTGACTGACTGCAAATGGCAGAAGTGAACCAGCACTGCGTTGTCTGACTTTTTCTATCAATCTTGTGGTTGCTTTTGCTTTCCTTAATGCCTCAGCTTTATGGAGAAGAGTGTTTATTTATTATTATTTAAATAATTTTTGAATATTTTCTAACTCAATATTTTGATGGAAAATAGATGCTGGTTTAATTTCTAATTTTATTTACTGGAATAGGGATACACAAACATTGAGAAATTACACATTTTTGTGCCTATTAATATATGTATTTTTCTTTGAGCTGAGCACCTGATGGAGGAAAAAACCAAACTACGAAAGATGTAAATGCAAGTTCTTTTCTTTGTCCCTTCTTGCAAATTTTTCTGTAAATAACTATGATTGGTTTTAGACTGGAGGCCAGACCTTGACCACTTAATCAGTGGATCAGCTGTGCCTTTTCCCCAGCATCACTTGTGACCATCTGGCATATTCTCTACGTGGGACAGGTATGTGGCTTGCCCCTGGGTTTGGAAGTGAGACAGCAATAATCTTGCTCGTTCCCCAGTGGTTTGGAGCACAAGAGAGTGCCTGGTGAAACAACACGGCTAAGGTGACTCCTGCTTGGGCACCCGAGGTCTTCCATGCCTTCCACTCCTGGAGATATGTAAGTGATAGACAACACTGCCTCTGGGGTACCAGGTGACCACTGCCATATAGCAAAGTCCCTGTGTCAACAGTCAGTAATGCAGATGAAATGTGGAGTGGTTTAAAACTAGCTGCTGTTATTAAAGGAGATTAATATTAGCTTAAACAGATGCTGGTGCTTTCTGAAAGAGGTGTCCTTCTGTTTGCAGACAGCGGAGTTCAAAGTATGCTAATGAGGGGAGCTGGTTTGGAAATTTGTGACGTCTTTCTGGACATAACTATACTCTGATTTCTCTCATTTTGTAAATTTGAATTGAGTGAAGTTTAAGGAGTTTCATGAAGATAGAATAAATGAAATCCCATCAGACTGAAGCAGCCTGGGAACAGGCAGAACACATTTCAATGTATGCTGCCTTTGCTTGCCAAAATATTTCTTTCTTCTAATTGGAAAAAGGCAAGTTCCCTTGTGGGACAAACAGCCTGCTTGAGTCATGAGCTCTGGGCCAACAACAGACTTAATGGTTTTTCTGTTAGGTATTCATCATTCCTAAATAACTGACCCAGTGCAACTAATTTCCTCCATAAAGGTTTCTGTAATTTTGGTCACTTCTGAATGAAAGCAGCTTCACTCAAACAGGAAAAAACAGGAAAGCAGAAAGAAGAAAGATGGCAATAATGCACACATTTCAAATTGAAAGTTAATGTGTGTATTTCTTCATAATTCCTTCCTATTCATCTGCAGTGGAGCCAAAACTGCAGAGAAGGGGCGAAGGCACATGAACTAAATGTGATCAGTAAGATAACTTTAGGGTAGACTCAAGTTTGGGTTCAGTTAAAACAAAATCTTTTTAGGATGAGGATACTCAAGGAGTGTACAGTCAGATGATAGGACAGACTGAAAGGCTGAAAAATAGGGAAAATTATGTGAAGACTCTTCTTTGTAAGTCTTTAACAGTACTGCAGGTGAGATCATGTTCCCTCTCTCCCACCTGTTCTTGATTTACAAAGGGTGAACGCTGCCACTACATTCTGGATCATAAATTCAAGCCAAGAATCTCACATCTTTAATACTGGCGAACTCTATTTCCTTCTGTCTGTCAGTGAGGGTGGTGATGGTCCTGGACATGTTCCAGCAGTCTGGAGGGGAGATTTAAGTGCAACTGGTCCCTGCTCAGTTTTCACTGCACAACTCCCATGACACAAAAACAGTTCCCTTTCTGAAGTCTTGCCAGATACATGGAAAGCTTAAATAGAAAAAAAATTCTTTTATCTCTTGCAGTCACCCAGCAGTTTTAGGCTGTGCAATGGTGGCAAGTCGCATGGGGAAATCTTCCTTTGTTGGCTGAACATGACATGCCCTTTCTGGCTGCACTCAGGGTATGAATACCCTGACTCAGTTCACTGCCACGGCGCTTACCTACTATTTTAGGAAACAGCTTACTAAACTAGAGGAAATTCTTTTGCTCCTACAGTGTATCACATTTGGAAAGTGACTTCAACATATGAGCAGCAGAGACTCGGTAGGCTTGAGACACACACCTGCAAAGGGTGCTGGGCCTCAGCTTGACAGAGCTTTATTAGCTTTGGAAAGAGGGGTTTCAAGTATTCCCTCAGGCTCTGGGGCGGGGATTTGCTGTGACAGTCTTGGGTTAGGAGATGATCTCTGCAGAAGCCCTCTCTGCAATTCTGAAGTTAGAGGGTGAAAACCAGTAAGCATTGGCATTCTTCAAGGCACCAATCTGTTATTGACAGCTCAACAAGTGAGTAGATGAACACCTGCCATTTGTAGACCTAGAAGTACTTTCTTACATGTTTCTAGAACCTTTTATGAAGTTCCCTAGAATTAATAATTGTTTAAAAACTGCTTAGTAAATATCACAGAGTTAAAATTATTTGAACATAGCACAGTTCAAACTAAGACTGAGTTTTCAAATAAAAGGTTTGCCGGAAACTGCAAAACAAACTTTTCTTTTCCCTAATGTAATAAAACACCAGTCAGCCTGCAAAGAACCAAATTTTCAGAAGTTTCTAGCTGTGAATTCTGAATGTTCCCTTCCACCTTCGAAGGCATACACCTGGTGATTGATAACCTGCACAACATCTGCTCTTCAAGTACTGCAAGGAAGCCACGTGACTCAAACCAAGGGCACAAGGACACGGCCTCTGATTGGGAAAACCATCCAAGGGGGGGTGTGATTCTCACACATGCTTTTCTGGGAGCTCCTTGATGCAATCTGTTGAACGTACCTGACAAAGTAAATAAACATCAAAGAGAGAATTTCCTCAGCCTTTTTCCAGAGTTATAACTGCACCTGTACCCAGGATCATAAGGCAAAATCTGATTGTCAGTCCATTTAGTCTTCCAGTAAAGTCTACAGGTAAGAGCCAGCTATTACTATCTTACTCCAGCTGTGTTTTGCTTCAACTGTAAGGTATGGAGAATTATTTTTGTTTGCTTTAGACAATGGGTATAGTTAATTTCTGGGGCATTCTAGTTCTGGATAAATGAAACTGTTGTTATCATGAGCCACTGAACTCTGAGAAGACATTCAGCATCTTTGGTTGGTACTTTTCCACAAGAAAAATCTTTGGTTAGTATTTCTTTTGACCTGTGACAAGTCACTGAATTGCCTCTCTTTGTAAAGTTTTGACAAGCTGTATGACTCTGTTGTAATGTTGCAGTCATAAATACACAAGGCATTTGCCTATTCCATAGTAGACAATGAGATTGGGGTGACCACAAACTGTATTTTTAAGAGTAATTATTTCCATCTGCTAACCTTTTTGGAACTGGACCACTGTAGCGGGATGCGTGTTGGTCAACGCACCATTGTTTGGCTGGTAGGGAAGAATACGCTATTTATTGGGCTGGAGAAGCTGCATGTTGAACCAAACCAGACTCAGGACCAGCAGATCTAAGTAGTTTTGTGGCAGTCTCCTGGGTGAGTCTGCATCCCTGTAATGTGCACTAGTGAGAAGAAACAGTGGGGTCTGGCAGAGATAAGGAGGTCAGACTCAACATGCACGCATGTGGTTGTTGTGCTTTGGGGGCTGGGTTGGCTCATGATCAGCGTCAGAGGGAGCAGGCCTCTAAGAGACTGGAGCTGGCTTTGAGTAGTTCCACTCAACCCTAGGATTGTTCAGGCACTGCTCAGATACAAGTCTTCATGCACCCTTGATGAAGTCCAGCATTAAGGCTGAGAAATATTAGGAAATATTTCTGAGCTATCACAGGAAAGGGATGAGATTCCAAAGTGTAAGATAAGAGTGCATGTAGTGATAGATTTGAAGAAGGGAGAAAAGAAAGTGGAACAAATTAGGTAGTAGTCACCACAGTTGTAATTTCTGGAAAAAGTGGGAAGAATGAGCTGTGCATAAGCCTATAAAAGATAACAAAGTGGTAAGTTGCAGGCACACATGCCTGTCAAGAAGAAATCCTATCAGAGCCACCTGCCCTCTGTTTTTTGACAGAGAAGCCAACCAGGGAAGAAAAAGGAGATGTCCTATATTCTGATTTGGCTAAGCTTTTCCATGTTCTTTCACATGATACTCATAAGGCAGCTATAGACTCAGATCCCATGTGAAACTCCAGGAATTTCAGTAACAATCCCATGGAAAAGCTTATTCACTGAACATTCCTTGGAGCTTTGTATGAAATGGGAGGGAGCAATGGGAGCAATGGGGAGACTCTTGTCTTTAATGGCTTCACAGGTGCAGCAATGCTTATCAGATGTGATGGTGGTGTCATGCTGACGGGCATACAAGAACATTGGAGAACAGGGTCAGAATTCAAAGGGGTCTTCAGGTGCTGGAGGACCAAATGAAATAATATTCAATATTAAGAGGTATAAAATAGGAATTAATAATCCATTGCACAAGTACAAGGTGGGTGACAGCCTGCAGGACAGTAAGAAGATTTTAGTGATTTTAAGTGATGACAAAATGAATGTTTCAAGTGCTTTGCTACTGTTAAGAGACCATTCTTATCCTGAGACAAACAGACACGAATATAGTCTCTGAAACAGCCTCCTTTCTCTGCTTCACACTGGTGGGTTTTTGGATTGAGTGTTATGCCTAACTATGGATTGCAGGTTTCACAAAAGCCATAGATTAGTTTAAGAGAGTTGAGACAAGAAAAAAAAAATCAGATGTCTAGAGAAGATTTTCTCTACATTTTTTCAATTTGTTGACAAGGGTGTACACTAACCTCTCAGCTTGTTGTGAAAGAAGAAAAACAATTTTCTGAGTCAGTGCTAGATAGGATAAGAGCTCTCCCTTACAACTTACATTGTAGCAGGAGAGATAAGTGTTAGCCTTTAGGAAGCCCTTCTCATTCCAAATGTAGAAGAGCATCGACTAAGTTGCGTAGGAGAGTTTGGGAGTCTTTTAAGTGAAATTTCAAAAACTCTGCATCTTCCAGGAATTGTCATGGTAGTGCTGCCACAGGTAGAGATGTAAATAACAAAAGAACTGCAGGGAATCCAGATAGGATAGCTGTGCAAACCCGACAAGCCTTTGGGCAAACAAGTTTCTTTTCCAGTCTCAAGCTATTGGTAATTTTACTGTGGAACAGACCAGACAGAGTCCCTGCCAGTCAGGGCCAAGGGTAGGAGAAATCACTCAGTAAGAAAAGAGGTGTTTGTCACCCTGTTTAGAAACAAAGTTAACAGCACCACCTGCATCCTACTGTTGACTGTTTCTGTCTTATTTTAGTCTGCAAATACTAATGACAGGTTGTACAACTGTTGGAACAAGGAGGATCTTCTCCCCGGCTTCAATTCAAGTGTCTGGGGGCCACTCATTTTAAAGGGATTTCAGGTTCTGGTTCTGGATCCATGTGAGAAACTGGAAAGATTTCCAGTCTTGGGAGACCTGACTTCCATCCCAACCACTTCCACATTTCTTTTTCTGACCAATTTTTTCATCCATGCACTACTTTGAAGGGAAGATAGACTCTTAGAAGCATTGGCAAATATCTACTTACAGCTATCAAAACATTGTGCTAATCCCACTTCTGGTTATCTCTTCTTTCCAGACAGAAATCAATCTAGTGTGGTTATTTTAATTTAAATATTAGCATAACATTTCTGCCAGCCTTACTTAAAAATTTATTTCAGGCAGCTCAAAACCTCCCTCTCATTCACTCCTTTGCACAGCTGGACAGTGGTGGTTCCTCCAGCCTGCTCTCAAGAAGTTTGCATTAAAATATTTATAAACAGGACTTTATTTTTGGTCCACATCAAGTTCAGATAACGATAGCATAGCTGGATGAGACACCAAAGAATTGTGCAGATCAGGCAGTTGCCATTACACCAGGCAGTGTTGACCCACAGGGTCTCAGGCTGTTTCCTGAGATACTGCTAATTACACAAGGACAATAATGTTCCTGGGAGCAATTGCTGACTTTTTAAGAGCATCATCACTGAAGCTCTTGCACAAGATAGGGAGAATAAGGGAAGGAGAATAGAAAGGTCTCTATCTCTCATGAACTGACTGCAAAGAAAAGCTTAAAAAGAAAAAAAGAATTAAAGAGCATTTAGTAATAGTTGCTAAGAAAGCATGACAATATGTGAGGGGACCATTCCTTTTTGGGGATTATATTTGGCTCAGGAAAGAAGAAGCTGAGCTATCTTTGTAGCTCTCTGATCAAGGCAAGCAGTTACGAATTTTGTGGCTCAGCCTCAGACACAAGGCTACCAGTAAGTGTTATCACCATTTGTTATTCTCAGGCCTGGCAGAGCAGAAAAGAAGGCCAGGGTGAGTAGGATGTTCTGCTGTCAGTGCAGTGAGGCTAGAGCAGAAAAGCTGTGGGGCTCCAGCAGGATTGAGTTGCACTGGCAGAGCCCTGTGTAAACCAAGGACACCTGTAGCAGCGGCTGGCCTCAAAAAACTGCACTGATACCATCAGCCCTCCCTAGAAAAGGCTCTGTGTGAATGAACAGGTCCTTTTGGGAGACATTAGAAGTATCCTGCTTTGCTCTTAGTTGTGCTACAGGAAACAAGATCCCAGTTTCAGCTCATGTAGTTAACTCAGGCAAAAGCAGTCTAAGCTCCTTACTATTATAAATTAAAATACAGGAGAATTCTCACCCATGGTTTTATATAGAAATTGAATTCCAACTGCTTATTGTATAAGACCAAACATGGAGGTCTCTGTGTCTATCTTTAGCATCAGATAAGGGCAGTTAGCCTGCTCTTTCTTGAGTCTGGCTTTTCTCTTTTAAGGCAAATACGACAGATCCTGAATATGTCTTATGTAAAACTAGAGAGACAAAAAATAAAAATCATGGCAACTAAAAGGCACAGGGGAGAGAAATGGGTTGACACCTGATTTTGTTGTGTTGTTACTTAAGGAATTGTATCTCTTGTATTTACCTTAGTGATCAGTGAATCTGAGTTTGGAGGCCACAAAAAGGACTGAGAGGTTTTTGGCTGGATATCTGTGGGTTCTGAAATAACCCACGTTGTCTTCTGGCAGCAGAGAAGGACAAAACATTTGCAAAGAACTCCCCGACCAGAGTCAGCCCAAGAAGCAGCAATGGCCAAAAAAGAAAGAAACCAGACAAAAATGCATGCCTGACTAATATAAACAACATGTTAAGAGGGAAGCAACTTCTAGTGCCCATTTTCTAGCTAGAGCCAGTAGCTCTTCTTAACCTCTACTCCCTTGAACATGGTTTTTCCTTGCAGCCCTCTTTCCCTATCAGTGACTATGAAGAAACTGCAAACAGATGTCACTTTGTCAGATGCCACACCATGTCCTTCATGGTGAAGCCTCTCAGGGTTTTTTTCTCTAGGGCAATGCAAAATTTCTGTTGTTTAGAAAAGGACGATTTCAATGAGCCCTGCAAGGAACTTAAATGTAGGTGTGCATCTGCAATAGCTGAGTTGCCTTTGCTGGCCTTGGCCTTGAGTGCCTGGCAAGCCTTAGTGGTGAGCATGAAGCACTGCAAGAGCTTTCTCTGCTTATAGGATGACAAATGTCAGTGTCATATGGAAAGTTAAATTTACTTGCCCTAACAGATACATTTGGTTTGATTTCTTGCCTGTGGCATCAGTCAGTGTTACTTCACCCTGAAGAAGAAAAGGCCCTGTGGTGTAAGTTTAGCCGAAGTGCAATCTGCTCCTGCCCTGAAATTTGTCACCATTTAATCTGTAACATAAACACCTATTCAGTCACAAGTTAAATCTACAGAAATTTAGATATCTTGAAGAAGAGAATGGTCTATAGGAATGTAGATCAATTTCTTCTCTTGAATCCCTCTAAAAAAAATTAATTTAGACAGTTAGATTCCCTTTATCTCTGTTTGGTTTTAGTCACAAGGTTAGCTAGTACTTGAAACACCCCCAGTCCAACCACCACTTCCTGCTCCAGGGAATACCATTAAATATTTGCATGGGATGAGTAAGCAGACTTGGCTCTTATCAAAGTAATTTCCACAGAAAAATTGTATAAACCATAATTCCTTAATTGTTTGTGTAGCTGTTACTCTGAGGGTGGAAAACACTCATCACTTCCAATAGCTCCCTCTGCCTGCAGAGGGACAGGTCCCGTGGATCTGCTCGGAATTTCACTGGAAATGCAACGCGCTCTTTAATTGTGTTCAAAACTGACACTTGTGAAAAAAAGAAGAATCAGTCCCCATAATATCTAGGAGCTGAACAGAGAAACTGTTTTTTTCTTCTGCAGTTTTCTTTGTCCGGCTGCACTTAACAAAGTATTTTTGAAGACTGTCCTACTGCCCTCTGTGGGCTTTACTGTGAAGTACCTTAAATAACCCTGTGGGCATGCGTTGGGGTATGACTCCCTCAGAAACTTTTGCTTCTCTTCTCTCATGCCCATGTGCTGCAGCTGCTTATTAAAGTGATACCTTAATTTAGCAAACTGTACACTCCCCAACCCTTCATGTGCCTGCCAATGCAATAAGAAGCCTAAGAGAAGGCATCTGTGATGGCTGTTTGGTCTTGCTGGTTCTGAAAGCCAGTGAGATATTATAAACTCGTCTCCAAATAAACATACAGAAATAGAAGAATTAGTAATAAGTTTGGAAGGAAGATCTTGGTACGTATGAGATCCTGCCTTAGTTTTGGTTGAGGTGCTTTGTTTCAGTCAGCATTTTGTGGCTTTCAGAGGCTGGCCTGAGGGGTTTTGCAGGAAATTGAGTGGATAATGAATATTACTAATAAGCTTTACAACTAGGAAGTCTATGAAGCAGAAACGGTGTTTTCCATTTCTTTACAATGGTCAGTTTTTAAAGAATGTAAAAATAAATGCTGCTTTGGCTTCAGCTTGTTAGTGCCTCTTGGCAATCTGGGGAATCAGAAGCAGAACAGAGGGTGCCTGGGGGTGCTCTTCTGCAACATCACTGGCCAGAGCAGTAGCTCAGATCCAGAGGAACTAGCAGAATTAAGAGAGTTTTAACTTGTTTCCATTCATTTGATAACATGGCAAAATATTATATTTATTTATTTAAACTATTTACCAAACTAGGGAGATGCATGTCTCAATGATCGATTTGGACTTTAATTTGGAAACTGCAATTATGGCAATGAATTTTTATTAGAGTCATCTCTTAGGAAATAGACCTCAGTCTGCTCAACTTGTCTGGTTCCAGGGCAGTATGTAAATGGTCATCAGGTGGTTGTGGTTTTGGTCACAGTGCTTCTGGGCTTTATTTAAGTGCTGCCTGCAGCCACTACACATCCTGGGGAAGTAACCTTACTCTGATCTAGAGCATTGCAAGAGCTAACCCAGTCCCTTTCCCATGCCAGACACTCCTGTGTTTTACTTGATTGCAGCAGAAACTTCCCTTTACACCCAACCATGCAGAGCCATGTACTGAACTTCTGGCAAACGGGCCTGCTGGGCAACTGGCCCTCCTGCTAAATCTCTCGCTGACACATTCCCAGCGTCTCCCACATGTTCCTTCCCATCCATAGGTTTCCACGCAAACCCACTGTGGCAGGCAGAGGAAGGTAGCTGGGGCTGGAGCACCCTCTGCAGGGACCTTCCTTCCTCCCGTCACCGCGCCTGCCTGGAAGGGACAGCGCCAGCCCACCGCGACCTCCCCGCGCTGCCAAGGTGCGTGCAGCCAGGTCACAGAGGGACCAGGCAGTGGCAGCAGCGGCAGCTGCCAAATGGCCTCTCCGCTGGGAGGGGATGCGAAGGGCATTCTTTGGGAGAGGGAAGCAGCGTGACAGCGGAGATGCTAACCCACATGCTGCTTGGTATGAGCCATCCTCTTTGCAGCATGAAGGCATTAATGGTTTTAAGGCTTCATCATCATCATCATCATTATTTTATTATTATTATTATCATTTCCTATGTAATAACAAAATAATTTACTATTTTATCAGTGAAAACAACTGAACCATGAAAAACAGTTCAAGATTTATTATACTTTTTTATATCGTGAAGCTAGGTTCCATTCCTTTTAATGTCTGCATTTTGAAACTGTGGCTTTTCCTGATGCCAGGATATACGACAAGTTATTTTTGAGAGTACTCTGCTGCTGGCTGGCTAAGTTATGGCCCTCAGGTATAACAGGCTCTATTCAAGCTCTCAGGCTTCTTTGAAAAGCTTTTCAAAAAGACTATTTCATGCTGCCTTTAATCTATTTATATTTACTACTAAACTTCTGCCATCAATGACTCTATTCATGGTTGTCCTGGTCTTTGTGTACTCCAGTATACAATCTATGTAAAAGTCCTTAAGTAATTAAGTATGTACTTGTAGAACATAGAGTGCCATTCCCATGAAAAAAAGCCAGGAAAGTAAAAGCATGCCTTATGGATGTGCGGAAATACAAACTCTAGTTCAGCAGACCACTAAAAAATCCAAACTACTTTCTCTGGTCATAATTTATTAAGAAACGTAGTGTAATTTTAAAAGCTAAGTTGTTTGGGGTTTTTTGAGTCTTTTTGCCTCTTCTTTTATTGCCCCTGCCCCCAAGACAGTATTCAAAGTATTGAATGAAATTTAGCAAAGATCAAGTTTTCTGTTTCCACTTCACAGACTGATAAATGGAATCATAGAGGATGCGAATGACTTATTAAAGTCCAGAAAGAAGGCAGTAACAGTTGGGTAAAAAACCTAGTGCTGCAATGAAGTAGATCTTTTAGTCTAAGAGGAAAATTACAAACTTAGTATGTGCTTCACCACCTGTACTTTCGCCACAGCTGATACAGGATATGGACACACTATGTGTCATTCTGGTTTCCTCATTAATTACTGGTTTATGTTTGTACTTGGTGCTTTAGGGCTCAGTCCTTATCCTGCCAGATTGGGGTCTGGACTGAGATTTCCGCACCGATGTGGCACGGTGCTGCTAGCTCTGTCCTGCAGCGTGGCTTGGGGCCACCTTCATGGCTGATGGGGCAGGATAGCTCTGTGAAGTCGAGTTCCGCAATCACACATCCCTGCATGAAATTCTAGCTGGTGTGGTGTGGAGGAAGAAACCTCGCATTCACTCTCCACAGTCCTTCAGCCCAGTTAGAGATGTGGCAGNGCACGGCCCGGCACGGGGTGATGCGGCACGGCACGGTCGGTGCTGCCTCCTCCCGGGCCGGGGCGTGCGGAGGGACGGACGGCAGGAGGCAGGAAGGGAGGAAAAGAGGCAGGGTGGGAGGGACCCCACGGCGCCGCTCGGAGCCCGGCCCGGCCCCGGGAGCGCGACAAGCGCCTGGCACGGGATAAAGTTATCCCGGAATAAGGCTGCACGCATGTGCGTCACCCCGGATGTGAACATGCCGGCCCGGCTCCCCGCTAGCTCGCTCCGCCTGGCTCCAACGGATGGGCTGAGCCGTGCCGTGCCGAGCCGAGCCGTGCCGAGCCGTGCCCGAGGCCCTGCAGNGGTCATAATTTATTAAGAAACGTAGTGTAATTTTAAAAGCTAAGTTGTTTGGGGTTTTTTGAGTCTTTTTGCCTCTTCTTTTATTGCCCCTGCCCCCAAGACAGTATTCAAAGTATTGAATGAAATTTAGCAAAGATCAAGTTTTCTGTTTCCACTTCACAGACTGATAAATGGAATCATAGAGGATGCGAATGACTTATTAAAGTCCAGAAAGAAGGCAGTAACAGTTGGGTAAAAAACCTAGTGCTGCAATGAAGTAGATCTTTTAGTCTAAGAGGAAAATTACAAACTTAGTATGTGCTTCACCACCTGTACTTTCGCCACAGCTGATACAGGATATGGACACACTATGTGTCATTCTGGTTTCCTCATTAATTACTGGTTTATGTTTGTACTTGGTGCTTTAGGGCTCAGTCCTTATCCTGCCAGATTGGGGTCTGGACTGAGATTTCCGCACCGATGTGGCACGGTGCTGCTAGCTCTGTCCTGCAGCGTGGCTTGGGGCCACCTTCATGGCTGATGGGGCAGGATAGCTCTGTGAAGTCGAGTTCCGCAATCACACATCCCTGCATGAAATTCTAGCTGGTGTGGTGTGGAGGAAGAAACCTCGCATTCACTCTCCACAGTCCTTCAGCCCAGTTAGAGATGTGGCAGAGGACGGAGTGCGTACTCGGAAGGACTAGAACCAAGCGGCTCGCTGATGGTGGCGTGTAAACAAAGGAACGAGCTGCTGTAATGCCTGGTCGCTCGGGACGGCCAGGCTGGAGGCACAAGTCCTCCGCTGGTATCCAGGAGCGGCGGGCAGTGCCCCGTTCCCGTGCGTGTCCCCGAGCGCTGCTGTCCCCGAGGGACACGGGGGCAGCGGGGACAGCCGCTGTCAGGGGCTGCCGCCGCACCCCCGCAGCTCTCGCCAGGCCAGGCCCGCCCCCGGCAAAAGCGGCGCCAGTGACCCGGGTCCGGGGGCGCGGTGGGAGCGGGGCCGGCCGCTCCACCGCCGGCATTCGGCGGCACCGCTCCCGAGGTCTCCGCCTCGCCGGGGCCGGAGCCGGCGGAGATGCGGGCGAAGCCNTGCCGAGCCGAGCCGTGCCGAGCCGTGCCCGAGGCCCTGCAGCCCGGTAGGGGCTGGGGGAGGCCGGGCCGCCCGGGCGCCCTCGAGGGCCGAGGTGCGAAAGCCCCTCCCGGCGGGGCAGGGGCAGGTGCGCAGCCCGGGGCGAGCGGCGGGCGGGGCCCCGGGAGCGATGGATTTTCGTGGGAAGAAGTACGAGCGCGGCAGTAACTGGTCGGACCCCGAGGTGGTGGAGCTGCTGCAGCTCTGGGCCGACGAGTCGGTGCAGATAGAGCTGGAGAGCTGCTTGCGCAACCAGCACGTCTTCAACCGCATCGCCGAGGTGCTGCGGGAGAAGGGCATCCACCGGACGGGAGACCAGTGCCGGGAGAAGATCAAGAAGATGAAGCTGGAGTACCGGCGGATCAAGGACAATAGCAAGGCCCCGCGCGGCGGGCGGACGTGGAAGTTCTACGAGGTGATGGACCGGGTGCTGACCAGCCGGCCGGCCCTGGCCTATGGCTCCCTGAGCGGCAGCATGATGGCTCAGCAGGTGCTGCAGGGCAGCATGGTGGAGAGCTACCACCACCAGTTCACCTCCTCCGCCCTGCCCTTTGGACACTCCCAGCACCCTGAGCTGATGGAAATCAAATGTGAGGAGGTGAACTCTGATGACCACAGCTTGACCCCAGAGCCCCCACAAGCCATGTCTTACCAGCAGGGCTCCCCTGAAGAACAGGAGATGGAGAGAGCCTTCTTGGAGAGGGCCCAAAACGACTCTCCCATCTCCAGGGTGGAGATTCCCATTGAAACCAGTGTTTCACCTTCAGGTAGGGATAGCCTTTTGCATTCCAACATAAGGTTTCTGCCCATTTTCCCAGAAAGAGATTATTTCTGGTGCAGAGATAAGACACCTGGTTTTCTCAGTGACATTTGGATCCTTGTATTTCTACATCCCAGAAAGCTTTAAAGTAGAAGGCTGATAACTGAATTTATGGTGTTTTGGCCATTCCCAAAATGCAGGTATCTTACTGCAGGTAAATATAATCTAGAATTACTGAGCTAGGCGAAATACTGTGTATGAAATCCGAAGAGCTCCATAAGTTGGGCTGGTTAGATTTCTGCATATAATGCTGACAGTAAAAAACCCATTTGCATGCTTATTTGGTGTCACTTGAACATAACCAGAGCTGTCTGCTGTCCTCATGCTGAATTGTATCATGACACCCTCTTCTGCCATGGTTGCACTGTAAACCTGCAGGTAAACTGTCCTTGCATTGTTTTAACATATTCCAGGTCTAGTATTTTAGCCCACTCAACAGTGAAGAATACTTGGGAATAATCATTGCCTGACTTTCTAAGCTATTCGGTGGGACTTGCAAAGATGTTTTGGAAAGTCCCTGGCAGAAACAGTGTATTTGTTTACAGGAGTTGAGATTCCTGCACTGAAAATGCAGTTCGAATTCCTTAGCAACCAGAAAGGGTACAGTCCTGGTAGCTGGGGATTCCAGATACAGTCCCTGGAATTCTGGGGATTTCAGACCAGTCTAGGACAGGCTGACAGAAGACTGTTAATTGTTGGAGAAGAAGAGATGATAACAAATGTGAGGTTAATGACTGAGCTCAGGAAGAAATGGTATGTCTTCTTGGCTGTGGTGCTTGCATAGTTAGCCTAGTGGAGGGAACTTCAGGTTAATACAGAGACCATGTAAGGGGCTGGGGCTGGCAGCATCATGGTGTGCCCAATGTGCGATGTTAAAAGCAAACTTAAAAAACTGTTTGCAAACCTCAGGATGTACCTGACAGGTTTTACTTCGTTTTTTCTATAAACTCTATGGTAGATAAAAGGCTGTTCTTACGACAGGCAGGAGAAGGAAGAAAGGCATTGCCCATGCCACTTTGCTTGCTGCACTTTTTCTTCTTTGCTTTTGTGTATTCACAGGTTTCAGTGAGCCAAACATGGCAAACTCATCACGGATCCAGAACGTTGTTCCCCGGCCTGGCTTCTCTGCCTTACATCGGCTGAGAAAAAAGCGGAAAGGCCAGCGCCTGAGGGACCCACTGGACGATCTCCTGCTGAAGACTCTGACATCTCAGCGGGCCATGGAGGAGCGCTTTTTGCAGATGGAAGAACGCCGCTTTCAGCGAGATTTGGACGTGGAGGAGCGTCGGATGCAACTGGAGCAGCGCCGGTTTGAACTGGAGCGGGAACACGAATTTCGCATGTTCAATGTCTTTGCTCAAATGCTCAGTATCCTAAAGCAGAGCCATAGTGGCTCCTCCTCCTCTGTTGCCATGCCTCAGGGTTTGGACTTCAGCCAGGCACTGTCTGAAATTGAGGGAATGGGAGGAAGAGGGAGCAACCTGCAAGAGATGAGGGTTCGGCCGCTTGCCAAGAGGAGGGTTGACGTGCACAGCTTCTGTAACCCCAGCAGCTTCCAGAGAAGCCCCTACCTCTCTGCTCGTGGCAACTTTGCCAGCGTTTTTCAGGGCTCCACTGAGGAAGGGTACAAAGCCTACCATGCTGACAAGTATGATGAAGACAAGAATCCCAATGTGAGTAAGAACCTCAAAGTGGTTTCCTGGCTTCCTTGTTAGGAAAAAAAGTTTCTTAGAAGTTTGCTGGCAGATGTGCTAAAAGAAAGGGGGTTTTTTTGATCTCAGTAATACAAGGTGAGTAAAACTGCTTGTTTAAGGAAAAGAAATTAAAAGTAGCTTTGTGGATCATCTAGATACCAAGGATGAATGCTATGTTCAGCTCAGGTTTGCACGTTCTGATTTTTTAATCAGGGTAGTAATAGCAGTAGCAGACCATGAAAGATGCAAGAAATCTGCAGGAACAGAGCTCATGTTCCTCCTTCCACCTTATGACCTCTATCGCCCACTGAGAACTGTCTCTGATTATCTGATTATGTCTGATTACTGCAGGTGATGGGTGCAGGAAGTAGAACTACTAAGTAGTAGCCTTTTTTTTTTTTAATTACTGTTAATAACACTCAGCACTTTTGCTGCCCATTTACACTCAGCTGCTCGGTTTTAAGTAGCTCGTCATAGCCCTCTTGTGGCACAAAGGCTGTGTTAATAGTTCGTGGCAAACTATTACTGAGTAACAAATATAGTATATATAAATCATTTATATGTGGATTACTTTTAATTAGGTCCTTCATTCACATACTGAACTAACAACTTGAAATTTTAAAAATATTTTATTACTAGCCCTGTGTTGCAGGGGTGAAAACTAGATTGTAAACTAGAAACACACAGGGAAGTTTTTGTTACAAGGTGTATTATGAGGTACAGGCTTCTGCTTCTACAAACTGTTGTCTATGTAGGAGGTAGGTTTTTTAAACAAATACCTAAAATTAGACTTGTACTTTAATAACATCAGAAGTGTACAGTTGTTTCAATTTTCTTTCACATTTAAAAATTTTATTTAGCCAAACTCTTCTAATAATGAGAATGTACTAATAGATGTGAACTCTTCAGGATCTAATGCCATACTATATATGGCCAAATCATAAACCTGGAACTGTAGGGTCATCTCTCCAGAGGGGAAAATTCAGTATTTTAACTACTTGTCATGACTACATGTTTACATGTTTTTTGAGCAAATCGTTAGAGTGGAATAGTAATTAATGGTAAACAAATGCTTTTAAGATAAAGAAACATATCCAAAACCTTGTTTAAAACTGCTGTTGAAGGGTAAACCTTGTTTTTTCAGAGTTATTTTAGGGTTTCTTTTTTAGTTACATATGTGAGTGAATTCAAGATTAAGTTAAACATGTTCTGTAAAGAAGTATAAACTATTAGTGCATGTTCATTTACAGACAGTTTATTATTATTGACTAAGAAGCCAAATGCTTGGGATATATATGGAAAGGTACACACACAGATGCATGTCTTGAGTTATATATGGTGAAGTTTATGTGAATTGTGTTTTGACTTTTCTGTGGTAAGCTTTTTGGACGCAATTTAGTGAAGTGATAGCTAAGGTGATGTACTCACATGTTTTATGTGTCTATAAACAATACTGTTTCTTTTTCTAGGGTATAATAAACTTTGGCACCAGTGAGAACAAGCTCTGCTTTGACCTGATGTCCAAACGGGTAAGTTCTATTCCAAAATAAAACACAGAATTTGCTGTGCAGTTGCTCTTCAAAGCTTGAACTTTCCTAGAGTTACAGCTGTTACTCAGGTTTCTCTGGTAAAGTTTTTCATTGTGGATTTTAAATTTGTTGGAAGTCACTTTTGAATACAACTACTTGTACATTTATTTATTTTATTTTTCCAGGAGGATAGGAACATGAGTGTTTTCCTCTTCATGATGAGTTTCCCTCTGGGGATGTACTTGTTTCAGAAAACTAGATGAAAATAAGATGAATTTTATTTTCTCCTGCTTACAGTAGATGATTGAATACAGATGTTTTGAAACTAGTTTTGAACTCTATTTAATTTTGAGTATCTTTACACCTGTCCATTATAAAGTCACACAACTTGGACAGCCGGTTCTGAACTCACTTGAAATGTGCAAGTGTGGCAGCAGTGAAATCTCTCAAAATCAGAGTGGGTCAGCTGCTACCTGCTGGCTTTGCACCAGGCAGAGGAGTGGAACACATAGCAGAACTGAAAAAGTAGAAAAAGTCAAAAGGAAACAAGAGAGCTATGCTGTAGAGGAATGCTTCTAGATTTCCATTAAAATCACTGCCCAGGTGGCAGGCAGCCTTTGAGGTGGGCAGGTAGCACTTTTTCCTACCTGCGATTGTGTATGGGGGGGGAAGGTGCCTCAAGGTTGGACAGTCAGTCCCTGCAGTTTGAAGTTCATGGTTGCTCCCATTCCACCACTTCCCACTCTCAAAATGTTCCCTGTTTTATTTCTGCCTGCTACTCCACTGGCTCGGGGGATGCTACCCCACCACTCCACCTTCCAGCTGAAAGAACAGGTAAGGCAGAGCTGCTGCCTGCATGGAAAGGTGTCTTCTAGGCTGTGTAGGTGGTGCCTGGCTGCCTTCCTTCCTTCCTTCCTTCACTGTCTTTTCCCCTTTAAGCTAACACCACGCCTGCAGTAAGTAGTGCAGAGGGAGACAGTAGTCAGCTGCATCTTAATTAGCCCTTCCATGAGAGGGCTTCTCTGAGTGAGACTATGTCAGGTATAGTGTTCATGCTTGCTGCCAGCTTTTCAGTCCTCACAGCCTTGAGTAACACTATGGATTCACTGAATGCGGCATCAGCTGGGATTGCAGGCAAACATTTTTTTGGATTTGGGATTAAAAATACTTACTGCCACTGAATAATGTATCCAGTTTCTGTTTGCAACTTCTGACCCTTAAATTAGAGAACACTTTACACATTACTTCTAGGGGTCCTCCTCTTGTTAATTCATAGCCATTTTTGGCCAAGTCTGCTGGTATGATTGGTGTTTCATTCTCTAGATAAGTTTAGGAGAGAGATGTAGGGAGGCACAGTTCTTGGAGCTACATGGACTCCAAGAACATCTACAGCTGAGCAAAGGAACTTTTTATCCTATATTATCAGGTTGTAATTCTGCATGGAATAAGGACATTGTCTTTAAACTCCAGAGCTTGGCACCAGTTATTAAAACACCTATAGAAAATGTTATGGTTTTGTTATCATGTGGGAAACTTTCACACTGCATGTGGAATTTCCCTCCTCCTTTGCACTATTGCCTACTTGTGTCACCTGCACCTTTACTTTTTCTACTATTAACTCATAGATTTGGTTGCCATTAAATATTTGGAAGGGGCATTGTATATAATACTTGTTTATTGCCTTTTTGTTTATCTAAAATGTTCTCAGCCTGCATCAATGTTGTGCTTTCCCTTGCAACTTCACAGAACTGGATTATGTGAAACCCTGATACTTAAAACCTTGAAAATATTTAGGCAAAAGCAGTGTGCACACTTTATCTAATTATAAATATTAAAAAGGGCCTCCACAGTTGAGGTCAATCTGTCTTTGAGATCAGAATGAACTTCTTATAAGGAACAAGGTGCCTTATAAGGCACTTTATACCCTGGGGAATAACTATTAGGAAGATAATTTCAATTTTCTCATGTCTTTTGAAAGCTCCTGTTACACTTCAACATTTACCAAACTGATCAGAAATATAAATCTGAAGAAGCTGCCTTAACTTTGAACTGAGACATTGAACTGAGAACTTTGAACTGAGAAAGCTGTTATTCATTAAAAAAATTAATAGATTGAAAGTTAATTAAGGAAAATGCATATCTGACTCTGATTCAAATTCCTTTTTAACTCTTTCTTACAGTCTGGACCTGAGCTTTCACAACTGGCACTTATTTTTCCAGCCAAAAGCTGTTGTCCTCAGAGCTGGGGCAAAACACTCTTGGGTTTGCTTCATTTGCTGAGAAAGTCTTTTGCAGACACCTTGGTTATGGGCGTCGTATGTTGCCTGTTCTGCATCCTTTTTGTAGATTTCTGTGCAGTGAAGTTTTGGCTGCAATAACTTAGCAGAAGGCTGTAGTTGATACAACCTGAAGGTATCACAGGTCAGTTTGCTGGTCCTTGCTTCTTCAGGCTGCATTAATTTTGATGGTCGGTAGATTTCCCAATCCAGTTTTACAACTGTTGATGTTGCACAAGTGTCTATGCAGATGTGTGCCTGTGCAAGGATCCTGTCTATCTCCATACTTCCCTTACAAGTTACTGGGCTTTTAATGATTCTTCTCATTTTTCCCAGCTGACACAAGCTGATATGAATCTGATGGACCCTTCACTGCTTCAGTATCCTGACTGGAAAGGACATCTGTTGTAAGTCTTTTCTGTAACACTTTTCTTTTTGACTACTTGTTTAAGAAACAGAACGAATGCAGGATGAATACAAACCTCTTCTGCTACATTCTCTAGTTAAAACATTTCTAGGTCACTTAAATCATCTTTTTCTTTGCAAAACTTTATATTAGCTGTCCTACCAGCTCATCCAGTTAAAAATCCTTTTATGTGAGAGAAGATGCAAATTTTCTGAAGCAGAGTTTTGAAAGCACTTGTGTACATTAACAAATTGGGTAACTCCAAACAATTCTTTGAAACATTGTGAACACTTGGGGCTGTTAATCCTTCTTTTCTGCACCAGATTAAAGCTCATCAGAAATGCATGCTCCATTATAGACATTATCTGTGGCACCTCTGCTGGGTGTAGAAATCATGTCTGTTCCCTGAGCCAGAGCTGTCCTGTTTTCTAGCTATTTTCACCAGACTGTACTGTCCCTGACTTGACTTTCCTAAGATGTGAACCTGGTTTGGAAGCCCAGCCTCTTGGAGAATATTTGAATCAGTATTTGCTTTTGTGTATTTTTCAGTTTACGGGAAGAAGTGGCTCGATTTTTGACCTATTACTGCAAGGCCCCTGCACCTCTCAAAGCAGAGAATGTAGGTGTAACCCAGTGTCCATTGGTGTGTGTTCTAATGTATTACCATTTGTTGGGAAAAAGTTTCAAATTCTGTTTTTTTAAACAAATGATTTTGTAAGAATGTAAGCTGTTGTCATGTAAATGAGGTTGATTCTTCATTTCAGTAGCTTTTGATACACACTTCTGCCAGAACACTTCAGGCCTACTGTATATTTGCCTCATGTTTCATGTCTGTGTGCCAATTCCTCCTGCCAGTACTCTCAGTGGGGCTTTACATTTTGATCTCCCCATTTAGCTCAGGGACCTACTCTGCCTGTATCCCTCAGCCTTGGCTAAGAGTGCCCTCTGTTTCAGTTGAGTTCCATGTCATCGCATTCCTCTGTTACACCTCAAGACAGAGATTTGTAATTGAACCAAGAATTAGTTTTAGCCTGTAAAATTTGTGGCAGTGTTGCTAGAAAGACGTTGGGACCTGAGTCTCTGCAGGACTTGCTGACTTGTGAGAGATACAGCCTGGATGCAGGGGCCTGTGGAGGTCAGGGGATCCTGTCCTTGCTGAGTGCTGAAGGCAGCAGGAGCTGGTGCAGCCATTGCTTTTCTGGCTGCAGTAATTCAACAGACCCCCACACTTCATGTGAACTGAGGTTACCACTGATCAGTTTGCTGATCACTGCCTCTTCAAGGCACCGTATTCTTCCTGATACTTGGAATGAAACTCATGGTACCTATGAGCATTTGTCCTGTAGATGAGGGAGTCAGACCTGCTTCTGTACGAGACAGTAGTTTCCACTTTTGCACAAATTTCGCAGGAGGTCAGAACTGCTGTCACCATGAAGAAATTATAACACATATTAACTGTTGAAAAGTACTTTGATTTGCTAGCATCTCAGAACTGCTCCCTAACTTTTTCCTTACTTTAAGCCTATTCTTTTTCTAAATTGCCTGTTAGAATGAAAAATGGCACTAGAACAAAGTGTGTGAAAGAACAGGATTAAAGTTATTCTGGTAGAAGTGGAATTTCAGCAGGAAAATTCTAATGGAGAATTAGGGAGAAAATTTATTTCGGTGGTATTGTCGGTGATATTGCTTTATAACGTTGACTTTCTATGTATGGATTTATCACTAGCATTTCTCTTACTTCTGTAGGTGATTATTTTAAATGGTTGTGGCTCTTTATTTTCTGCATTAGCTACAGTCCTTTGTGATCCAGGAGGTAAGTGGATGGTTGGAACAAAGTTTTGTTTTGTTTTTTTTTCTGCTGGGAAATAATGTTACTTTGTTTAAATGCTGTTAGACAGAAGTGAAGTAGTAGAATTGGCATTGGCCTGCTGCAAAGTTCTTATTTCCTGCAAAGTTTTGCTGTGAAATTCTTAATTTCTGTGGTCTACAGATGTCATGCACTCACACTTGGTGCCTGCCCTGTCTGCCTTCATTGTTTTTGTGGTGCCCTATTTTAGTTTGCCAGACTAGACATGGGCTATACTCATGGTTACCTGGGCACTTGCAGAAGATTAAAGAATTAATGTAAAAATAAAGTGAAGAAAGAGGCAGTAGAATTGCAGTGTTTCCAAGGGACACAGCTGTAAAAATGCTTTCATATTTAGCTAAAGCACATTAGGAGAGAAGACTGTGACCTGTTGGTAACTAACTTTGTTTTCTTGGTTGCAGAAGCTATTCTGATTGCTACTCCCTGTTATGGTGGTATTACCCAGAGTATCTTCCTCTATGGTAATGTCAAGCTGGTGTATGTCCATTTAGACAGTAAGGTAAGATCTGAGAGAAGGGAATAACCTCTGTAGTTAAACTGGAAAGCTGAGCTTCGGGAATCTCTGCAAGCAGTTCTCAGAACAAGGGTACACTACAGCCAGTGGACATTTGCACAGTTTATTGCTGGGAAAATGGACACATGGTTTACAAGAAAGTCGCTTGAGACCATGAATCTAGATTCCAGTTTTGTACTCTTCTTGTATCTTACTCCCAGTAAAAGTCCTTGAAAGGAAAAAATTTATAATTTTGAACCTTGGAGAGAAAAGTTATGCCGTGTCCTACTGAAGGCGGTCCCAGAGTGGAAGAGCAGATAGAGATCTTGCATTGCTTTAGTTATTCTTGGATAGCAAGAAAATTCTGGTTTTGGCCAGCCTATGGTGGACTTTTCTTTGATTTTACTTATTGATTTATTTATTCTCTCTGTAGTATAAAAGGATAAGAAGATGGTTGCTAGGTCATTATTGCTGGGGGATTCTTTTCTCTCAGGGAACATTTCTCAGTGAATTGGCTCAAGGCAGTCTCTATTGAAACAACTTTGCCTTTTTAATCTTTTTTATGTCTTTCAGATTACTGGAACAAGTACTCGGCCTTTTCAGCTTACAGTGGAAAAACTGGAAAAAGCCTTGCAGGATGCCCGGGCAGAGGTGAGTTTAGCTGACCTTCACATTACCAGTTTACAATATATTGGAGATGTCACATCCCAGATGTGGCCTAAAGATCAAAGCATTTTCAAAACCTAGCACCTGGCTTTCTGGTTGTCCTTGTAGACCACCTGAGATGACAGCTTGCAAACTCAGGGGCACTTCTAGGGGGAATCCCTCAGTGTTGTATCTGTTCTGTTTTGGTCACAGCACAAAAGGATAAACCAGACAATTCACAAAGCACTGGAACCCATTCATATAACCAAAAATAATGTACTTGGGCATGCACTAAAATTTGGGACTACCCAGGATTTCCCCCTCAGAAAGGCCAGCTGAGTTACCTGAAAACTGATTGCTCTACACACCAGGGCAGATGAATACACTAAGAATGCTGAGAGTTTTTGCAGGAGGGAACCCTACAGGATAAAATGCCAGTGAATATCACTTTTCTGAAGAGTTAGTCTGTAAGCTTGGCATTGTCCTAAATCCCATATACGTTTAGCTGCATCTTTGAATTGTTACCAGTTCTGACATCTCCAGCCAAGTGTGCTCTAAATGAGTACACTTTGCATCCACCTAACTTAAATTCTCATCTTTCTTGCCACTTTCATGGGCAGTCTTCAGTAATTTATTATTTCCCAATTACTAATGCAGCTCAGAAAAAGTACTTCCATACTGAGAGCATGTGAGACCATCTTTCTCATGAATTGGTTGACCAGATGGCAACCAATTACTTGGTGGTGGCAATTTCCTCTTTTCAAAATCATAGATTAATTCTATAATATTTTGCTCATATCACTTTGCAAATGAGGGATATTAATTGTAATTAATTGTAAACAAATCTTAATTTGTGGCTGAAAGTTTTCTCGTACAAATTTAACTTTGAGTTGAAAAGTCATGGTGGAAGCTTCAGAGGAATCCTGTGTCACACTCAAATGAGGGACTGCTCAAGTAGAGGAACTGAAAATTTATCCCATGATAGGCACTCTCTTAAGACTATGGTATTTGTATTCTGCAGGGTGTCAGTGTAAGGGCCTTAATTCTTCTGAATCCCCAAAATCCCCTTGGGGACATCTACTCCTTGTCAGAGCTACGGGATTACCTGGAATTTGCTAAAAGGTATGTCACTTTGGAAGGCTGAGATATCCTAGTCAGATAGAGCTTTCAGAATCTGGTGGACTACCTGCTGTCCCTGAATTTATCTGTGAATATCTTTTAAGTGAGGCAAATGGTCTATTCTTCGCACACATTGGTGGACTTAAGGAGAGGGGAGTGCTGGGATCATGGACCCTGCAGTCATCTGGGGTGGCAAAGCAACTTGCATCAAGGAATACAAGTTTTAATTTTCCGTGATCCAAGGAAAGACTATTGCACTGGGCTTCTCTGGTAGAAAGCCGAGTTCTTTTCCTCTCAGTTTCTCTGTATCTGTAAAGACAAAGAAGTATATGAATATGGTTTCATCATGGATCATAATACTGTTTGAGATGCAGATTCCATGAGATGCTGAGTGGATGGGTAGTTCATATAGGAATTAATTTTCACATTGGCAATGATAGGATCTGTGTCTTGTTACATCGTTACAGTGGGTGACACTTAAATGGACATACCTCAAATCATTTCAATGTACACAAAATAGACCTAAGTTGAGAAAAGTTGCTTTATTTCTGCAAAATCTGGCATCCCCTCTTCTTTGTATAAAGCAAGTATTTGGCGTGAATTTATCTCTGTTAAACCAGAAGCAGCCTTCTTTTGTAATCTCCATTTTGTCCTTTTGCAGACATGAATTGCATGTGATAGTAGATGAGATCTACATGCTGTCAGTTTTTGACGAATCAGCCACGTTTCACAGTGTCCTAGGCATGGACAGGTAAAAGCAGCTCCTACTTCCCTGGCCATCTTCCAGTGACAGTTCAACATGATGCCTTGCTGAGAACTTGTGACTGGAAGTTAAGTCATGAGCTAGTAAATTCTGAATCCACCTTGCATTGATTTGTGCCCTTTTTTTCTTTTTTAGTAATTTCTGAATAGCAAATGCATTTTGTCAAGTACAATCTAGCAAGTAAAAAATGGTAGCTAGCTTTTTATTGTGGTGTGCTTCTCAATGTGTGCATCAGTATTTGGTTATGACAGTCCCCAAAACAGAAAACAGATTTTTCTTTTGTTGAAGGTGATGCTCTTCTTCCTACCAAAACATCTTTTTCCCATGTTTCTGTTGATGCTTGTAAAGACTTTCTATTGGTGTTTACTTCCTAATTTTCCATAGTATAGTCCCAGATCATGGTAGTATTACAGACTGTAATATTAAAGTATTACAAACTGTAATAAAAAGTATTAATGACTTTTATTAGGTATTGTTTTAATGAGATGAAAAACTTTAAGAATCTTTTTTAAAATATGGTGTGTTGTTGAGCTGTTTGGGTTTTTTTTAATTTCTAGTCTTCACCAGTGGTGCTAGCTATCTTGTGCTCAGTTGCAAGGAAATGAAATATACTTGGTTAAGTGTTAGCTCAGTCTTGCCCGGCTTAGATGTACAAGAACATTGCTTTTGATTCTTGACAAAATACATTGGCAGAAGACTGATTTCTAGCATTAAATGTACAAGCTTCAGGAAATCTGCATGTAAAATGTAGCACTTGTAAACATCTGTGTCTTTGAAATATTTAAAAATTCTGTCTAGAGCTACTTCCAAGGGGTTCCTAGCTTCTAAAGTTAGGTCACATTTGAATTTTCCCTGCTTGACTGCTGTTCAGTGGTGCACTGTCTGTCATTGTGTAATGCTGCCTCTCTATTTCTGCAATGCTGCACTGGTGATCCAAAAGCTTCAGCACCTATGACACTAACTGCCCATCTGCATCCTTCTACATACAGATTGCCTGATCCACAGCGGACTCACGTGATGTGGGGCATAACCAAGGTGAGTGCTGGTTGTTATGCTGTGCCTTTGTGGCTGGTAGGTTTTGGTCTGGGCTCCTCAGGTTCCTCATGCTGGAAAGGTCAAGTTAGTAGTAATAGGATCCCAGTTGTTCAGTATAATGAAGTAGTCTGTCTGTACCTTCTGCAGGATTTTGCTGTTTCTGGGATTCGTTTTGGTACTTTATATACAGAGAACCAAGATGTTGCTAATGCAGTGGCTTCTTTATGTTATTTCCATGGGGTTTGTGGACCTGTCCAGCACAAGGTTGCCCAGCTGCTTAGAGACAGAGGTGAGTCATTAGTTCCATGTACAATCCTCTGCCATTTTGTGTGTCTTAGTACCTGGAAGATCTCCCCTCCCCTTATGTTCCCTAATGGTCTCCTCTTTGTACACCTTAACTGACAGTCTTCCATTACCCTGAAGCTGCCCATGCAACACAAGGCTGACAGCTCTGCAGTAAAGGACTATTTCTGCAGAGCTTCTGATCAGCAGCATTAGAGGAGCAGCTTGGAAGAAGCATGGTAGCTATTTATACAGAAATTGCCAGAGTTACCTAGAACCAGATGAGCAGAAACAAAGAATACAAGCTTGTAGGACAAGGGAAATGGAAATGGGCTTCAAACTCTGCCCAGGGTGGAATGCTAACAGTCCATG
>VYZP01018891.1:3203-23885 GCA_013400635.1 Hypocryptadius cinnamomeus | reverse complement strand
AACTTCCTCAGGAAGGTCAGGGAGATACTCTTCTGCACAGACATGACTGCAAAATACTTCCTGGCTGTCTTTCTGTTATATGAGGAAACAGAAAACAAAGGAAGGAGGTGAAGTGTGAAGCAGACACTGAGTGTCTTGGAAGCTTGAACAGATCTGAATACTTCCTCAGTTTGTGATTCTTTTCTTTATCTTCTTCTTCTGGTCAGACTGGATCAACCAGGTGTACCTGAGGGCCAACCATGCCCGCCTAAAAGCTGCCCATACGTATGTGACAGATGAGCTGAAGACACTTGGGGTTCCTTTTCTCAACCGCAATGCAGGCTTCTTTGTCTGGATTGATTTCCGAAAGGTTGGTAGTTTTAGGAAGTGAGGCTTCTCCTGGGGTGAGGGCAGGCATGTAGTGCAACTGCATCTAGAGGAAAGGATAATATTATGACAAGCATTTTGTTTCAACAAATCTGTCATCTGATGAGGAGAGGGAAGGACTGCCGGATGTTTCAGTCTGTTCTTTTCCTTTCATCAATCTGTGAACTTCCCTTCTTGCAGGAATCTTACTACTCTCAAGCCACTTCCCTCCCCATTTCTTCCTTTGTATCACAACTGCTGTACTTCAGAGGTAAAAGGTGTCTCCCTTGGCCTTTGCAGACTTTATGGGAATCACAAATTCATGAGGATCTCAGAGATGTAGACTATGTGGTACTAACCTCTGGCCCTTCTGATGACTCTCCTAGTACCTTAAGACAGGCACATTTGAGGAGGAGTTGCTGCTCTGGAAGCGTTTTCTGGAAAATAAGGTCCTCCTGTCCTGCGGAAAAGCCTTTGAGTGCAGTGAACCCGGGTGGTTCCGCATCATCTTTGCTGACAAGACCCACCGGCTGCAGTTAGGTGAGTAATGTTCTTTTTCCTCCCACCACAATTTCTGCAGCACTGTTCCCATCTCTTCTTAATCCTAAACTTAGGCTGTTATTACCCTCTTGTCTTCTCTGTTTTTTTCTCCCTTTCTCCATTATCCTTTTCTGGATCTGATGGATTTGGAGACACTTGTGGCATAAATGAATCCAGTAGTGTTTCTCCTCCTTGTACCACTGCAGGTATGCAACGGATACGCAAGGTTTTGGAAGAGCGTGAGCAGGAGATACTGGCTGAGGAGAAGGAGCAGCCTTGTCAATCAGATCAGGATGGCAAAGCAGATAGCACAGATGAAGTCATTTTTGTTTCCCGCCACCAGGACCCTATCTGTGCCAGTAGCTCCAGCCTTGGTGACCTCATTGGCCTCCTGCAGCAACAGATGCGTTCATCCGACTGGCTACAGAAAAACACAGCCGAGCAATTTGCCCAGGAAAAGCCAGAGATCTATGATGTGTTCAGCAAACTGGTGGGGAAGCAATAGGGGTCAGTGTGCCTCCAGGGGCATTCCTGAGCAGTGACTGACCCTGGGCCCGTAACAGCTCAGTAGTGACTTCCAGCAAATAATATATTTTCTGTATAGCAAGAAAATTACTTTGTAGGCCCCCTCCTCTCCCCAGTTTGAGATCTCTGATTTGTACTATATAGGTGTGTTTCCTTGGATTGGGGTGAGGGTAGGGAAGGGGGGTGGAGGGTGTCTTGTTTGCGTGCTGCTCTCTGTTCTGCGGCATCATTGTATTTTATATTTAATTTCTAATGAATATGCTCTTAACTCTCTTATAAGCTCCTGTGGTGTAATTTTTTATTCTTCTTCACACTTTCCAAAAAGAGACTTTAGGTTGTTAAGTTATGTGAAGTTTCCCTTTTCTTAAATGATGATCAGATGTAACCATTTGGGAGCCAACTGTCTCAAAGAGGTGTTTTTGGGAGATAGCATCTAGTGTCAGTCCTAACTTAGCCCTGGCTAAGGGTGAATAAACATGTGCATAGATTTATCTTCATGACTGAGGCTCTTAGGACCACAGTAATCTAGACTGAGTTCTATAAATCATTTTGTTTTGTGTTGGTTTCCAGCCTGATCTCAGATCAGACAATATCCACTGCCCTCGGCTGGTGAAATGCCTGGTTTTGTTTCTATTCTTCTTTTTAATATTCATATAAATAAACTGCATCCATTGGCCTCTTGGCAGAATGTCCAGAAAAGAGCTACAAATGGAGAGGCTATAGAAAGTAGATGTTCTTTTTGCATTTTTCTATTCCTGGAAGTCCATCCCTTGTGGTTAACAGCAACATATATTGGCAAAAGAGTGCAGAGAATGCTTCTGCTGCTGTGTTAGTGTACCTGCAGGTACAGCTGCTTCTATCACCTACCACAGGCATCCAAGGATGCACCTTCCACCATTATCACTATAATGAATGCAATTTTTTTTCTGTGTTTCTCAATTTGCAGAGTAATTTTTTTGACTAAATGGTATTCTTCTGTCTCCTTCTCTTTCCCATTTTAAGAAATTGTTTTCTGTATGGCGGTGGTAGAGTGTTTCAACTGGAGGGCTTCTTTCACAGATAAAAAACTATTTAACTTCTGGCACTATGAAATTTAGGTATCCTAAAGAAATTGGAGCTGGTTTTTCTGCATACATATTAAGTTGAAGGCAATTGCTCATGAAAACTGAATAGAAGTGCACCTTTCCCCTCATAGATTTCAGCGGATGAGCATGAGTGACAAAAGCACATCCACATCATAAATCAAATTACCAAAGCATAGGCAACAAATAACTGGTGCAACCACAGATTGCTGTGTGGTGATGGCAGAGAACTGCTTGGACAGTGGGAAGGAAAGTCTGAGCAGTGGCTGAAGAGAAGACGGTGCTGCTGGTGACTGCTGTGAGCAGAAACCAGCTCCTCCTTCGGCGATGAGGCCAGGTTGGTGAGGTGATGGGTAAGATCAGTATAAGGGACAGTTATAAACATAGTATTTGCTAACTAGTTTGGCATTTGTCCATGGACAATATTTCAAAGTCTACAAAGAAAGCTATAGCAGAGGACAGGTCACATTTAATGAAATGGGAAGTGAGATGTACAGCCAAATTACAAATAGACCTCCTGATTTTCCCCCTCTTATTTATGTACCCCAAGGAGGACATGAACAACAAAATTTTAGGGATCAAGCTTTTTGAAATCAAGAACCAGGTAAGACATTAGTTAAAGTGATATTTTAGGGGATCCCTATAGCAAATTCAACCCATTAATTACTCCTCATTTTCTTTTGTTGTTCTAGTCATTCTTTCTGTTGGAGTATATGAATATACAATAGTAACAATTTGTATAATATTTTTGACCCATATATATTTACTGCTCAGGAAGCAGGTTTATTGTAGTGTCTCTGTGTGGATTCAGCTAGTACAGCACACCTCTGCTGGAAAGAGGGTGTGATGTGCTTTCAGAATCCTCACAGCTAATACAGTATGGCTGACAGTCACATCTGAGCTTGCTGTGACTCAACAGAACACACACACACACTTTGTTGCATGGAGTATTTTCTGTTTTTTCAAGTTTACCACCTGCCTGAGGACCTCTCCACTGAGGAATGTTAGCTTGGTCACAGAAAATAAAAATTTAACTGGTAATGAGGCAAGAGAGAAATGTGGTCGTGAGTCTGCTGTTGGAAAAAACAGTGGGATTTTTTTGACTGTGCAAACCCCATAAATTTTGTAAATGGCCTTAACTGGTTTACAAGAAGTGGTAAACATGTAGAAAGTCCTGTGCATATGTATATAGAAGCTAAATCAATTCCTATTTGCTCTAAAATTACCTCTGGGAGGAAAAACACAGGTTCTGCCTGTACAAATTGTTTGTTCTTTCTGCTACCTTCATGTTAGATTTTTTCTCTGCTTGATGTATCTCATAGTCCTCATTAATGGCCTTTTCTATGTGGCAAATCTCTACAGACAAAAACTAGAGAAGAGATCAAGGATTCTCCCATGCTGTCCCTGCCCTCACATTTCTTTTGACCTGTTTGTCGAGCAATAGGCAAACAGCAGCACCTCAAATGAAGCCAGTCAGATCTATGTTTTTAAAACTTCTGCATTTCATCTAAAACAAGAAATGCTATCAAAATGAGTATAACACTGTGCCTTCATCGCTTGTACTCATTGTAATCATAAAAGATTATGCATAAATTTTTTATGTTCCTGTTATCATTAATTTGAGCACAGAAGGGATCCTAGATGGCTTCGTGGTCCTTGCCATGTTCCAGTCATTCTTTCGCTTCCCCTCCCTCTCTGTTCCCCTCCACTGTCCCGTTGCCCATTCTGTCTCTCTTCTCCAGAGAAGTATTCAATACTTTTAGGGTAGAGGTGGGAATTTCCTGCCCAGTACTGCTCTCTGTCATAGAAATTTCCATAACATACATTTTAGGCATACACTTGACATTTCATGTTAATGGGAAGGAAAAATCTGTAAATCTCAAAATTATTAACCTGTGTTATATTGCAGTTAAATAGACAACATAAGTGGAGCCCATTCAAGATAAGTATTTATGAAAAATCATGTATACTTACAAAATTAGTTTTCTCTTACAGAAATTTAATAGGACCTAAGCAAAATATCTGTAAGGGAAAGTATTCACTGATAACTTAAGAGTGTTCCACCTTAACTGAAGAAGGGCATTTGCTCAAACGTACTGTGTGATAGACTATATTTTTTTAAAAATAGATGTTAATCATTTAATTGTTGTTTTTCTCTCTTGGAACATCCAACAGGTCACACGGTTACGCTGACTGCTGTGTGTTTCCCCCAACCCCATAATGACCCACTTTCTTGAAACCTGCCTTGGGGTCAAATTATCGTTTATACTGACAATTCCTCTGCAGTCCTCCTCCAATTACTTGCTTACAGAACCCCTCTGTTGCTCTCATCCTGCTGGCAGAGTGGTGGTTTCATTTCATCAGAGAGATAGTGGCACACAGAGGCTCTATGCTAAAAAGCCTCTCACGGAGGAAGCTATGTGAATCGCACCCCTGAAAATTTCTGCATCTGAAGTATCAGGCGTACAAAACTGCTTTTGCACTTTTAATTACTTATGCAGCTATTTTTGTAAGATTGGCTGACCTAAAAAGAAGTTGTTTTGGTTATTTCTGAAGCAATTCAGACCACATCATGAAGAATAGGGCAAGGTAACCTACAAGGATTATATACAGAATGATATGCGTTCCATCCGAGAAAATCAGAGTGGCAAGATAGACTCATTTCCCATTCCAATTAATGCTTTATTTATTACTGACTTACATAAAACACTGGCAACTGACTGATGACAAGATCCTAGATTATTTACAGCCAGCAAATGTACTAAAGAGTCTGAGGAGGTTATAAATACTCTACTTTTTGTCCTCAGTTTGCCAGGATCGGTTATTTTTAGCGAATAGCCAGTCGACCTTATCAAAATGAAGAATCAAAAATAGTCTGGAAAAACACTGCAAGGAAAGGCTATTTTTAGCTCTCTGTCTATTCCCTGCTGCTATCCAGCAAGGTCTGATGGCACAGCTCATGCACGACTGCTTAGTTATTCTAGGCGAGTGCTTGTTATGACCTGTCCTTTCCCTGGATGCCTCGCTGCAGAAAGCATTCAATTGATTAAAGATTAATGCCTCTGCAGACCGTGACAGCTGAAAGCTTTAGGGAGGGGGAACATACACTGACAGATTGTTTCTATCTGCATCTTTCTGCCAGATTAATAATTTCTTTGAAGGGAACTCTCACCTAACTGAGTTTCCTTGTGTCTCATATCCCTCAATGGGAGTTATTGCAGCACCCCTTCTAAGTATACTTACACTTCTTTTTCCTTTCAGTTTGGGAAGGCAGTAGAGAAAGTAAGAGTTACAGACATAAGTTAAATCACTGTTTTGATCAGTGCCATCCATCACAAACCAGTACCACTGGAAGTGTATGATGGACTGGATCAAGAGAGAAAACCATGCAACTGGCTGCTAGGTAGTTTATTGATCAGACTAGTTAAAAACTTCACTGATATAAATGAGGATACCATTTGGTTGTAAGACTTTAACCAGAGCAGTGAACCAAAGCAAGGACCTGGCTGCTGCAATATCCTTTTTTCTCTTATAATAGAAACTCTTTAATTTAGTTCAGTATCTGATGTATTGGCAGTAGCCAATAACAGCATTTTCAGAAGAATAAACTGAGTTATGAGTTTTTAGTTGTTATGCCATAGGTAGAAAATAAGGTTGAAAAGATATCCTCAAACCATTAGATTTCCTCTTCATATTTGCTTTTTTAAATTACTTCCTTGTATTCATTGTAATCATACAAGATGGAGGCAGAATGTGCTGCTTCCATCACTACACAAGGTGCACCATAATCTCACATGCAGCTTCTTTACATGGGGAGACACAGTAGCTAGCAAAAGGTTCTCTTCTGCACACTGATCATCCCAGCAGAAAATGCAGGATGCTGTATGCGACAGCAGGCAAATGTATGGTGTCATGGTAAAGCCCTTAAATTCCAAATGACTCCAAAAGAACCACATAAGGCAGGACATAAAAGGGCAAAGCAAAGAGAAGTGAAATATCTGATTTCTCCTCTGCATTTATAAAAATTGATAGCTGGTTATCCAGATGCTGATGAATATTTTCATAAGCTATAAATGGCAACCTGGAGTCTAAAAATAGATGCTGTGCCGCAGACTTGTCTGGCTTAGCTACATCACTAGAATATAAACAGGCTCCCTGGTGTGGTTTCAGGGAAATCTCTATCAAGACAGACTACATCATCCATTTTTTTTGCTGTATAGCTGATTCCTCTTGAATTTGTTTAATATAGCTTTTAATAAAACTGCATCGATTTTCAAATGTTCCTACAGGGATAAAAGGATCGTCAAGCCTCCTTGAATGTTTCAGCTACAATTGATTCGATGCACTTTCTTCTCCCTGGCAGAGCAGGGAGGCAGAGGAAGCGCCTGCGGGCACTGCGTGGGCTGCTGCAGGCTGCGTTGGGTGACCCCCTCCCCTCCTCCCCGCCTCTGCACGTGGATCAGCCAGTGTCCCTGTCACGCGACAGGGCTGGGAACCCCTCTCCTTGGCTCAGGCACATCCAAGCACTGCTCATGCTGGTGAATCCCATAACTGCAGAGATCCAGCACTCATCCGAGCAGCCCCAACACATGAATGGGGCGCCTTCCAATTCACAGAAACAGACACGGTCCAGCCATCCTCCTGAAGGAGGGTTCCTGCCGCTGATTTATGAATGGGGCAGCTTGCAGCTATTGGAAGCTGATGGGTTATGCCCAGAAACATTATGTGCTTTAACAAACCCCGGTAACTTGTACCTGTGGGGAGGAACAAGCCAGTACCAGAGGAAAAAGCCAGAACCAGAGCTCAGAAAGGTGCTTTGAGATCTGTGAGTGCTGTCTGTTGTTGGTTTGAATGTCACAGACAAGATGAAGAAGGTAGCGGTGAGTCTGAGGAGAATGCTACATCACCTGCAGTGCCACGTGTGTGAGGAGAAGCTGAAAGAAAGAAGAGAAAGCACTGCAGTGACAGTGTTCTGCCTTTTTTGTGGGAGCACCGAGCTGTCTGTGCGTGCATGTGGATGGCTTTGCAGAAAGCAGTTTTCCCAAGGGCAGGTGAAGTGAAAGAGAACTAATCTGTTGCTGACAGCCAAGGCTGTTTAAGGACACTGTACTGTGCGTGTGACAGAGAGATTGAGTTTAGAGGCTTAGAGCAGGGAGAGGTGCAAACCCCCATCCTTTCACAAACACACATTATCCCATAGCACACCATCACATCACCATCGTACATAAGATACAAATCTATAAAAATGGCTACAAGAAAAATTGAGAAGGGGAAAAATGCAAAAGCTGACACTGTCATGAGATACACGTGGTAAGAGCCTTTTAAAGAACCAAGGATAACAAGGCAGAGGCAGAGCTGGCCTGCATTGTATCCCAGGGGGCAGAGAGACTGGACATGTTTCTGGCTCGGAGATCAGGGGGCTGAAGGGGCTGCAGCGGGAGAGCTTTTTGTGGCAGGACATAATTGTTGAAAACTTTATTGGTTAAACTGTAACAGTTGAAACAGTTACTGTCCCAACAGCTGAATGGTTACAGGTGAGAGATACAAGTCAGCCGTGGGTGTGCTGTTTCAGCCCACAGAGCAGAGAAGGATGAAGGACGTGGTGTCACAGGGGGGGACACCACACTGCTGCTGCTGGAATGTCTCCATTGTACCATTGCCCTGTGCACGGCTCAGCTGCAGCATTTTGGGGTTGTTCAGATGAGAAGAGAACGCGCTGGGGGAACCTTCGAGCAGCCTGAAGGGAGCCTACAAGAAAGCTGGAGAGGGACTTTTTACAGAGGCATGTAGTGATAGGGTAAGGGGGAATGGCTTCAAACTGAGAGAGGGTTTAGATCAGATATTAGGAAGAAATTCTACGCTGAATTCCCAGAGAAGTTGGGAATGCACCATCCCTGGAAGTGTTCAAGGCCAGGCTGGAGGGGCTTTGAGCAAACTGGTCTGGTGGAATGTGTCCCTGCCTACAGAAGAGAGATTGGAAATAGATGATCTTTAAGATGGCCTCATCCCTCTCAAACCATTCTATGATCTTAGCTCTTAGCTACTTGAGTGGGGGTTTTTTTTGTTTGGTTTTGTTGTTGTTTTCTATTTTGCCTTTTTTGTTGTGTATGTGTGCATGGGGGGTTTGGTTTTTGGTTTGTTTTTTTTTTGGTTGGTTGGTTGGCTTTTTTTGTTTGGTTGGTTTTTTAAAAAATTTGTTGTTGTTTTTTGTTTGGTTGGTTTTTTTTGGTTTGGTTTGGTTTGGGTTTTTTTTGTTTATTTTGGGTTTTATTTGGNCGGGCGGGGCGCGGCCGGGCGGCCCCGGCGACTGCGGGCGGAGGTGAGTGCGGGCGGCGGGGGCGGCCTGCCCGGTTCCGACGGGTGGGCGGGAGAGCAGGAGCTGCGGGAGCCGCAGCGGGGTGGCGGCCCGGCTCCTGCCGGCCGGGTTCCGGGCTGGCTTGGGCCCGGCCCGTCCCGTCCCTCGGCCCTTGCGCCCCGTCAGGCTGTTGCCACCTCTCTATCTGCCGCGTCTTGCTCCCGTTACTTTCAGCACTCCAAGTGCGCGTACGCCTTGTGCCGTGCTTGCAGTTGCCCAGGTGGACTGTGTGCGGTGTAAGAGGGAACGTTTCCGTGGATGGAGAGGTACCTTCCATTGAGGGTTCTTCCAGCCGGGCTCCGGGCTGGGCAGATTTGGCGAGTGACTGAAGTGCTCGCTGCAGTGTGTCATCACATAGCTGGTTCTGGTGCCGTGTCAGGAGGGAGGAATAAAGGACGTGGTTAACAGTCGGAAGCATATGGGAAGTTTTTAGTTGTAAAGGTGATAGTATTGTAGCGTTCTGGCTCCTGTCCTGATAACAGCATGACACGTGTATTGCCTTGTACAGGAGATTTTAGAAGCTTCCTGCAGAATCAGATTGTGGACATAAAGTGGTGAGATGAGTCGTTAAAAGTGGAATGCTTAGTAGCATCTGAGATTATTTTAGTGCTACTGTGTGTAAGTACAGTCAAGTCATGCATTAGCCACCCCATCCTAACAGTCTTTTGTTAAGAACACAAAATAAACATTATTCAATTTGTTGCACCATTTGATTAATAATGAAATTAACGCTTGTTTTTTTAATTTATACTTATTTTATTCATATTTGATGTCTACTGGATAGTTGACATGTCAGACTTTCTTTCTAGCTCACAAAGCAAGAAAACATCCTATTTTTCCAGAAGAAAAACACATAATTATACTGTTCACATTCTTTTTCTGGAAAACATGCTTACTACTCTTAAAGAGTTCTCATTATGGAGAGTTCAGGTTGAATTTACTTATTATGAAAGTTTTAGTTGAAAACCTAACCAAGTTGTTGCTTGCTGATTTTTCAGTCTGTAGTTAATGTAAATTGTCTTTTGCAGGAGCCACAATTATTTGTGTAGGAGCTTGTAAGAAATATCAAAGATGACAGTAGTTTGTGGCACTTTATATTATGTCATGTTTTTCACTTCACCTGTAGTTCAAGCTGTAGTGAACTATTTAAATGCTTTTCTCAATGTGGCTGCAATGGCAGCTCATAGAACACTTTTATGCCCCACAAGGCACATTTACAAAGATGACAAATTAATTCATTTTTCTTGCCAGTAGTTTACCATCATTCTAGTCAGATATGGTGGGGGTCCTATAAAATTCAGTTTAGAAGCACCTTTACCTTAGAAACAGTATCATGGTCCTAAGTTTTGTGTGATGCCCCATTATAAGCCCTTTGTAGGTATCCAGGTTGTTTCTCTTCTCCTGTAGATAAACATTTTGTTTTTTTATTAGCATTCCCTCCGAATATGCTTTGTTGTAGGTGTAGTGGGATCTGTGAGGCCTCACCACTTCTGCAGAGTCTGAGATTTCCTCTCCCTCTCTCTGCCCAAGCTGTGCCTTTTTCTGGCTTGTGGTTGGTGATAGGCCCACATCATTTCATTACAGCCAGGCCCAGCAGATCAGCCTCAGTTGGTGCCTGCCAAGTGGCAGACCCGACTGGCATCCTGCGTTCCAGTGGGACTCATGAGCGTCTAAGAAAGCCTACTTCAATCTGCTGAGGCAAAGACCCCTTCCTGAAAGGAGTGACGGCATGTTTCTCTTCGTTGTGATAACTATGTATCTCTTGTAGAGTTCATCCTAAAACCTCTCTCTCTATTTTGTAGCGACAAGCGATAATTGGTGCCATTATGTGTGCCTCGGCCAAATATAACACCCGGGGTCCAGCCCTCATCCCAAGGATGAAAACCAAGCATCGCATCTATTACATCACTCTCTTTTCCATAGTTCTGCTTGGCCTGATTGCCACAGGAATGTTCCAGTTCTGGCCTCACTCCATTGAATCATCCAGTGACTGGACGGTTGAAAAGCGCAGCGTCCATGATGTGCCTGTGGTCAAGCTTCCTGCTGATAGCCCCATTCCTGAGCGGGGAGACCTCAGCTGCAGGATGCACACCTGCTTCGATGTCTATAGATGTGGCTTCAATCCCAAGAACAAAATCAAAGTATACATCTATTCACTGAAAAAGTATGTGGATGAATATGGGACGTTGGTGAGCAACACCATTTCCAGGGAATACAATGAGCTGCTGACGGCCATCTCTGACAGCGAATTCTACACGGACGATGTCAACCGGGCCTGCCTTTTTGTGCCGTCCATAGATGTCCTCAATCAGAACGCCCTCCGTATCAAAGAGACGGCTCAGGCTTTGGCACAGTTATCCAGGTATGTGCTGGAACTTCAGTGTGTGAATGTAAAGAACACAAAGTGAAAAAAGTGAGTCTAATGCAGGAGGGGAGAATGCAGTGAGTTAATGCTAGCACTAGGCTTTGACAGAACTTGTCTCTATGTAGAGAACACCTTCCTAATTGCAGTTTGTTTCTTCTTTTGCTCTAGGTGGGATCGAGGCACAAATCATTTGCTCTTCAATATGCTGCCTGGAGGGCCACCAGATTATAACACTGCCCTAGATGTTCCTAGGGATAGGTATGTGTTGTGCTGTGTGGTGGACAGATCTGGGTTTAAGTGCCGCTGAAGAAGCAACAAGCTCAGAAGGGCAATTGGTAGCAAAGGATGTGCTCCTTAAACTTTGCAAAGATAGACTATGACTTGCTTGCTTCTCAAAAAAGGAAAGTAAAGCCTTGTATGGAAGAGGTATTTACTTTTGAAATTTGACAGTTTAGCCCCATCCTTAAATTTTAAGGGATGTGGCTGATCGTTTGCTTTTAACTCTTGGACTTGCTGTAAGGTTGGAGAATCTTGATCTGGTGTGTAACTGATTATGAATGCTTTACAGAATGTCCCATTTGATGCAAATTAGAAATTCAAAGATGATTGTAGCAGCAGCTTTCTAATAGAAGTCAGGTGCTTCAAGGGACATTTTAAAGCAGCTGCTCTGCTTGACAAAACTATGCTGAATTTCAATAGTTTTCTTTATCTTAATAATTAGACTATATTAGTAATTGGACAAATGCTTAGTTATTCTCTGGCAAGTGTGCTTTAAAAATATTTGCCAGGAACTTAAAAGGCATACATTCTGAGCTCACTTTTCACTTGCAGGATTGTTTAGTTTTGGAAGAGGAAACGAGGTTGTAAGGCAAAGAAAATTGGAATAAGAGGAAGGCGATACTGTTGCTGAAGATGTTTCTAATATGTCAGCCTGTGTGTGCTTAGTTCTGCTAAGTTAGGTCCCTTATAACCAGTGCTTTTCCTGAAGGTCCAAGTTAACTTTCTTCTGCCAAATGTTAATAAAATCTTGCCTGAGATATGGTATCTTTGCTAAGATGGTTGTCTGTAGAGTGTATCTTGATTTCTTTTCAGCAAAGACAATTTAAAACATCCTCCAGTACCAGAACAGATTCTTTTCTGCACATGTTTAAAGAGTAAATTTGCTCTTTATAATTACATCACTGTGAAATAAGGCTTTAGTTATTTCCTTCTCTGTATGAAACATGTTGTATGTATGGGTTAGCCTGGAGAGGGCAGTCAAGCATCAGTCTCATATAAACAAGTCTGTTAATCTGTTAGTAAATACTTGCATTTGTTATCTTAGATTTATACTTAAGGAGAATTTTCATTTGACAGTGGAATGGACTGCATGTTTATGGATACATGTATCTATCAAAGAATTGAATTTATTAACTGAAAGTAGTAGATATGCTACAGAACTCTTTATTTTTACTTTTTTATCTCAAATCTCCCTTTACATTTGGCCTTGCATGCCTTGGCTTAGCAGGCAGGAAACCTATTATTTTGGTAGGTATTTCTCCTAAGTATTTGTCATGCTAACATGGAAAACTGAGTAATTTCAGTAAAAAACTGAAGTCTTTTTTGGCATTCAGCTGTTGTAGTTTGCCAGTCTGACTCAGTCCACAGCTGTATGATCATGAGCTGTAATACATAAGAGAGGCAGTAACAGTGCTTGGGATGGAAAAAAAATGGACATTCCTTTTTGTAGGCAGTCAGCAGTTGGACTGTTTGATGTACGGAACCTATTCTACAGGTCACAGGTGTGAAGACAAGGGGCCTGTGAAAGAAGTTGGGAGTGTGGACCTAGTCCTGGAGAGGCCTGAGTGATGCAGTGTGAGCTTTCAATATGATTTTGGAGACCTTTGGAGTTCTTACTTCATGTCTAACGGAACAAGCAATGTGGGTGTGTTTTCTCAACTTGAGAACATCTAAAGGTGTTTGGCATGGGTAGTTAACCAAGTGTAAAAGACAGTTGTTTGTAGCATCACAGGGTGAGAAGCTGCTGGCCAAAATAAAGGCATGCTGGCAGAGTTCAGTTGGTTTTGAATGATTTATCTGAACTGTACCATGACAGCTCCAGAAGGATTGCATTTGTGGGAGTTTGTGGATCACTTGTGAAATTCACAGGTAATATTTGTGAAGTTTGCACAGGAGCGTGGCCTGCCTTCTAATCAACATGTCTGAGACATCATACACAGTTGAACTGTAGTGGATCATGAAGTTTAATAGACTTGTGTTCCATTAATTTGCTGCAGAATATTGGTCCAGAGAAAGTAAAACCTTATACACAGGGGGCAGTTCAGTTATATAATAATTTTGCATCTGGAAAAGTTCTTGGCTAAGGTACTTCACTAAGGGGTTGTTTGTTCATTACATCTTTAAATCCAATTTCCAAAGACAGTGTAAAAGTGCTTTATTCCATAATTTCAAAGGTTAAAGTTTGCCTTGTGGGCATGGAGTTTATGTAGCTAGTATTAGCTGCCATAATGTATGTAATCTCCTGCCATAAAACTGAAAAGATAAGCTCTATATTGTCTGTTAATTAGTGCTGTTGGATTCAGTACAATTATGAGGTTGAAAGGATTTCTTTTGCAAAGAAATTCTGGTGCTGTAGAATTGAATTTATGAACGAAGATACTTTTTATTTATTTTTGTTTCAGTCCGTGAATTGGGTTCAGTGACTTGTGGAGTTTGGCAGAAAGTACTGCAGATGGCAGTTGGACAGAAACATTTAGAGTACTGGCCAGCTGGAGCACTTCATGGAGAGAAAGAAGGATCAATATTTGAAAAGTGGTGATAAGTTGCTCAGGGACAGTCATTCCTTGCTGATCAGTGCAATTTAAAGATTGTTTGTGTTGAGTACATTAGGAGTTAATATCCCTGCTCTCTTAATGCACTGCACAATGAAAATCCAAGTGGAGTTACTTAACTGGTGTTGGTTCCCTGTGGATTTATTTAGGTAAAAGTCTGCATGACACACACCTGCTTTCTCAAGGCTGATGAGGTGCTGTCGTGTTTTCACTGGATCCTATTAAAACAATCTGGTTCTGGTTTCCCAGTTTGGGGGGAGGGGGTGTAAAAAAGAGAAGGGAGATATAAAGTGCAAGAACAGTAACACTCAAGCCAATCTTTTTTCCTCTCTTCTTGTAACTGAATTAATATGGATAAGACACCGAACATGCAGCTTCAACTATGAGATCTATCTAGTCATAGCAGTGTTGTACATGTCACCAAAAGCGGGGGGATGGGGGTCATTGGAGAGGAATTAGAATTATTTGGAATCTAAACTCAGCGTGTACTTAATTTATCATCTGGTTCTCAAGTTGATTTTTGTTCCTATCATAGTTTGTGTTCTTAATGACGAGTCACATTTATGGCAAAGTGTGATCATGGTGTTTGAACACTGAACAATTGTGCTGCAGGTCAGAGCAGGAAGTGAAGTATCCTGTGGGGCATCTGATGGGGTTTAGAACAGGCACAACGTACTGGTGTTCATCCTGAGTGTCGTGTTCTGATGGGAAAAATCTGGGGTGGTAATTCGGTATAATGGTAATCTCTTGTCTAACATTTGTGGGAAACTGCTTCTCCAAACACCTTACCAAGGATTTCATTCAGTGATATCTGTAAACAAAAATATTAGCTAACAGATTGTTGGTGCCTCTTCCAGTTTCATGTTGACTTTTTGTTCTGTGTGTGTCCTGATTACTGAGACCTGTGCCTTCTCTGATCTGAACTGTGACAGGAAAGCTTCCTACTCTAGTCATAGCTGCAACAATGGGTACAGCTCCTCAAGATCTGTTCTTTAGTGCCTTGTCTAGTAATGTATTTGTGTCCTGCTCCTTTCCACAGAGAAGGAGACAAACTGGAATTGAGAAATATGGTACCTTAAGCAGAACCAGTGTCCCAGAAGCAGCTAAAAGTGTAGCACACCCTCCTGTTGAGTGACGAAGGACTGAAAGTTTGATCAGCTCTTTGAGAAGTCTCACAAAAGAGGCTGAATCTGAGCTTCTTTTGGAACTAGGATGATGTGTTTCTGATGCCACCTGGTCACTGGACATGAAATGGCAACAGAAAAACTGTTGTCCTCTACTAGCATCTTTCAAAGAGGCTTGGTGTGTGATAGGAGATAGTAGCAAACCTTTTTTTCTTCTGGAATTGTATGTGATATACTGCTTTCTTCTATACACATTGTTCTCTTCTGTTTCTTAAAGCAGTTCTGTGTGGCAAAAGGTTGTCCCATGTAGGAAAAGGCATAATGCAGGTCATCCTGTTGGAAGGTTGAATTGCATTTTATCAGTCCTTGATTATTCCCATGCTCTCTAGCATATAGTGTTGCAAGCAGCCTCTGCTGTTGTAATTTAGTGTCATGACATACAGATTTCTTGTTTTCATGTTTTCTGTTTATAGAATTTTTGTGTAATATGAAAATGAAATAAATTTCACTAGTATGATAACTTTGAGAGTACAGTTGCAAATAATTTCATTTTATTTTCCATCCTGAGACATCCAAAGTCACTGTAAGATGGTAAAATACTGTTACTGTATTGTGGTTTGTATCTGAAATATAGCTTATCTCAAACACTTTGAAAGTTTTGCTATACCCAATTTTAGTACAGGCATCAAGGAATATCTTAACTAGTATAAATAATTCAGAATGTATTTCTTCAGATTAAAATTGTCTTAGGATATGTAACTTGCAAATTGCAACAATGACAGCAATATATTAGATTTCCCTATATTAATGCAAAAATGGTCCATTCGTCAGTGATCATGCACAATTGTAAGCACTCTGTTGGTGACTAGATCCAATTTAGCAGTAAACCAAGATGACAAAAACTGAAGTCAACCTAAAACCAGCATGAAAACATGCCACTGACAAATGCTGAGGGAAAAGCTTATCTCAGAATATGCACCTTGTTCTGGTAATGACAAGCAGTGAATCACTGGAGTTTGAATGTTATACATTCTCAGTTTAAACTTACTTTCTTGTATTTTCCAGAGCTCTGTTGGCTGGTGGAGGCTTCTCCACTTGGACTTACCGGCAAGGCTACGATGTCAGTATTCCTGTTTACAGCCCATTGTCGGGAGAAGTAGATCTGCCAGAAAGAGGACCAGGGTAAAGTAATTCCCATGAATTGAGCAAAGTATATTCATTATCGTATTTTGTATTGATCATTATGAAAAATAAATGTAGCTATTAACTTTATGGTGAGCTTGGGCAATTTTGTAAGGGTTGTTTTTAACAGCTCTTGCTATTAAGGTAGATGATGCTTTCAATGCTGATGGTTCCAGTGGTGGTAGTCTTGGTTCCGTTGCCAATTGCTCCCTCTAGTAGCTTTATACTTTTCTGATATTGTGGTGCCCAAAACTGTGCAGAGGACTCAGAGTGGGACAATCCCCTTCTTTGACCAGCTTCCCTATGCACCCCAGGACGTGGCTGGCCCTCCTGGCTGCCAGGGCACTGCTGACTCATATTCATATTCAGCTTGCCATTGACCAGGACCCTCAGGTCTTTTTCCACAGGGCTGCTTTCCAGCCTCTTGTTTCCCAGTCTGTCCATACACCCAGGTTTGGCCTGTCCCAGGTACAGCCTGGCACTTGTCTTTGTTAAACTTCATATTGTTGGTGATTGCCCAGCCCTTTGATTTGTTGAGATCTCTCTGCAGGGCTTCTCTGCCTTCAAGAGAGCCAACAGCTCCTCCCAATTTTTTTTGTTGACAAACTTACTTAGTATCCCTTCCAGTCCTGTATCCAAGTTGTTTATGAAGATGTAGAAGAGCTCAAGCCCTAAGCTGGAGCTGTGAGGAACCCCACTGTGACAGATCACCAGCCTAATATAACACCCACCATTTGCACCTGGCCTGTCATTAAGCTCATAAAAAAGAAGGATGAAAACTTGTATGTGCAATTATGGGAATACATACATCTGGAGCTTAGAATACTGGATTTATTTGTTTCTTTTTTTTAAAGTAATGGGGTAACTTAAACACAAGACAACCCTCCCCTCCCTGAACCTTGTAGTTGGAAGTAAAGCAAGACAGTTGGGAAATAAAGCACTGATTTTCTCACAGCATGAATTAGCCATTGAAATGAACTACCCTGGCGATGGTGACTTTTCTAATCTGTTCATGTCTTCAGAACAAGGGGAGGTAGAAGTCTGGAAGACATGTTTTAACTGGTTATGGAAGGTTGTTCTTTTTATATTTCATAAATCTTCTAATTACACAGCTGAAAAAGTTTCACTGTATCAAGGTCTTACTTCTGTTATGGTTTGAAAGATGGACAGACAGAGGCAATGGGGGTCAATGATCTGTCTGCTCATTGTGAACCTCAAGTTTACATATGTAGAAACTTTAGGTCCTTTTCTTCTTACAGCATTCTGTAGAGAATATGAATTTTCAAAATTGAAAGCTGATTGAAATGGTGCAGCCTCTTTTGGACACAAAAGTTATCAGCCTTTGGGTTCAGTTGTCTTTTCTGGTAAGGGCAGTGCCACTTGGCCACTCCAAGTACAGTAATGCAGTCAATTAGGATAAACTTGTAAAAACAGCAGTGTTTTCTTTGCTCACACCCTTTGTGTCCCTGCTTGTGATGCCCTTGGGCCAGGCCAGCAAGTGGCATCTGGTTGCATCCCAGCTGATTGTTTGTAGGTCTCAAGTGTTACTACATTGTGACACAGAGTGAAAGCATGCTTTGTGTTTCTGTCTGGACAGCAGGAATGTGAGGATAGGCTCCAGCATGTATAGAACCAGTTGCAAAGAGAGAAGCAGTCGTATTATTCATGTCCATGTAGTCAGATAAACTCTTGTGTCTGGTTATGGGTCGAATAAAAGAAGTAGGTCTTGTGTTCAGTAAAGGTGTTGGAGATTATGTTTCTCAAAACCGTTTTTTAAATTTTTTTTAAATTGTGTTGGGCAGCCTGGTGTCCGGAGTGCCATCCAGTGGCCAGTCAGCGTTACTAGTGAGACGGGATCCCAGCCTCGGCTGCTCTTTGCAGGAGGGATGGGACAAGGACACACCGCCCAGAATCCGGGCTTGCTTGGGATAAACCATTTCATCACACTATGTTAGTGTGTTATTTCTTGGGAGATGGCATGTTCTTTCTTTTGTAGCAATGTTTGGTAAGCTAGATTTTGAGTGATATCATAGGGTGATAACAGTTTCAAGGCAAAATTTGCTTTTAAACGTCTACACAAACAAACCTACTTTTTTTTTAGCTGGTTGTATGTATTTATTATCACTCATCTGTATCATTATTTCCTTTTTTAAGGCCTCTTACAGAGCTCAACTGAGGGGGTTTGATTTGCTTGCCTTTTTAATTGGATTGCTTAAAATCCACTTCTGCTGGTAGTAAGTTGGTAGCAGCTGGAAACTTGTGAGAAAGAATGTTTTAAAAAAATACTATGCGTCTGTTAATTGGAGCAACTAAAGTGACCAGCATGAAAATGAGTAGAAGAGGTGAGAAGAGCAGCAGGAGAGGTCTGACTGTATAAAGTGTGTGTGTTTGTGTGTTTTCAGAACTGTAAATTAAAGATAGCATCACGTGGAGTAGAACTGGAATCCTGAGTACAGGCCTCGTGCTTCCTGTGTTCTTTTGGCAGCATGAGGGCACTCACTCACTATGTGTGTTCCTTTCACTGGGGAGTGGTTGGAGCAGTCTGACTTTAGCTGACCTGTTTTAAAAGGAAATCCAAGTAGATGAGTATAACAATTATATGACATGGTATTTTCCAGTATTAGTATAACTTTTTTAAGCAGCAAGCACCTAATTTGAGCTTGTATTCCTGTATGGTTTACCTCCAGTGTTAATTAGTGTTTTTAAACATGTCAGTATTTAAAATGTTCAGCACATTTTAAATATTCATGGTTTTGGAGCATGGTAGGAGTTGAGAGTGTATGGGATAACATACACCATATGGACCTTCAACTTTTCCTTGGAAATGTTGCCTCTATATTGCCCCAAGGGACAGAACTGAATCACAGTTAAAAAGATGAGCTTGTGCTATTGCTGCTGTCACCATATCAAGACTAAATAGGCTAAATACTAAATACTGAGCTGTCAGTTCAACATCTTTTCTCAATTAAAATTCATGAGAACATATATGGGAGGAGAAACTAGAAGCACTCAGTGTCCTATCTACTTTGTTGTAGTACACAAACACCGAACAAAAGTACAAACAATCCTGGCATCAGTAGCAGGCTGATTTAAAATGCAGCTAAATAATATTTCTTTAATCTTATAACAGAAGTTATAATGCAAGTGCCTATTCTAATGTAATAAGCACTCTTACCAAGTACAAATTTATTCAGAATTGTAAATAATGTTGAACCACTTACTATCCCAGACTTAATTATGTTTCATTGTTACCCTTTCCAGTGTTGTCTGAAAATACGGACTTGGCAGCATGTCGACTTTTAGTTAATCTTGCTCTGCTTCTCCAGAACGGAAGGAAATGTGTTCTTAGGCATCTTGGAAGTAAATTTGCAGTGCTGCCAGGTGACCTGGCTGTGTTTTTCAGCCCTCGCAGGTATTTCATTCTGTCATCTCAGATGGCTCTGCACCCAGAATACCGCTTGGAGTTGGAGGCTCTTCAGGCTGAGAATGGGGAGTCAGTGCTGGTCCTGGACAAATGTACAAACCTGTCAGATGGGGTCCCTGCTGTTCGCAAGCGCTGCTACAAGAATCAAGTCTTTGATTATCCTCAGGTGCTTCAGGTAAGGCTGTCTCTCCTGCAGACTCCTCTTCCCAGTGGTGTCTGTCTTAGCTGTGATTCTGTTCCTCTTTAGCAGTGGTAGGGTACTTCCTTCTATTAATTAATGTGCTGGATATGTTTTAAAACTGCGTGATTTGTTATGTTAGCTTGAGTATTATATCCTAGCTTTATCCTTATTTTTAAGAGGCCTGAAAACGATGTCCTCAAACTTATATGCAGACTGTGCTTATATGAGACTGGCCATGGTGGTTTAGTAACGCAAGACAGTGTCATTTAAACTTAAAAAAATTACACAGAAGATACTGCCAAATCCAGCAGCAATGAGATGCTAAAACAGAGGAACGGGAGGAAAAACTTTAGGAGAAGCAGATAAAGTTGCTCACTTCAGAACTGGAGAGGAACATTGGAATATACGCCTTCCAAAATAGCTGGCAAAAGAGCTTTCAGCAGGCATGAATTTGGAATGAATTTCTCAGCTATGACAATCCAGACCTTGATAGATGAAGCTTGGAGCTGAAGATGGCTTTGTCAATTGGATAGAAGGTTAAAATGTACTTTAAACAGCAAGAGTGCTACATTTAAGTAGAGTTAGTCAGATTATATTTTTTTTGTATGCAGCTTAGTAGTTAAATTGTACAAAACTATCTGTGTAGATATGATGGACTGAGCAAGAAGGCTTGTCAGCATGCAGCTATGAAAACATCTAGGTGAAATGTGTTTCATGGCCTTGGCCCA
>VYZP01018888.1:0-35407 GCA_013400635.1 Hypocryptadius cinnamomeus | reverse complement strand
AGCCGGAGCTCGCCGCCCGTTCGCGTGGAAAACCGGAACGGCGACCGCCGCTCACGGCCGCTCTTTTCCCTGCCGCTCCCCCACTACGCCTCCCAGTTCCGACTACCTTACCCAGCGTGCCGCGCGGCCTCCCCCACGCGGGACGCCGCGGGGAGCCGGGCGCGGAGCGTGTTGCGGCGCGTAGTCCCCGCGGGCCGCACCTGCGGCAGGACGGCGCCGCGGCGCTTGCCTCAGGCGGCGGGAGGCCGAGGGACAGGGCGGGCGCGACCATGGCGGGCGGCGGGGCCGGGATGGCGCCTGTGCCTGGCGGCCGTGGGAAGAGGGCGCCGGGGCGGCGATGCCCGTCGCGCAGAGGTGGCTGTGGCTCCCGTTCCCCCTGGGTTCCAGCTGCCGCGGTAGCTGCGGCTCCTGCCGCGGGTGTCAGAGCTGCTCGCTTGTGTGCAGTGTATCACAGCACTGCCTGCGCGCTTGGGCTTGCTGGATTAATGATCACAAGACTGTAAACTGAAATTTGGGGAACGAAGGCTGAATATAAGAGGCCATTTTCTCCGGAGACACCGGAACATGGCCCCAGGCTTATTCATGAGAAAAAAACCCCAATAATGGAAAAAACCATAGCAGAGAAACACCTCCACCATGCACACGCAGGAGTGGAACTGATGTCTCAGTGGCTGTTTCCATTCCTTCCTCCTTCATACAACCAACAACCCTGAAGGATTTTTTCCTTTCTTTTTTCTTTTTTTCCTGTAAAGTAGCTGTTAAAACAGCATAAAAATCGGAATGATGTAATAATTATTGCCAAGACAGTTACTCAAAGACCTGAGTCACTGGGCAGGCACAGTCTGCAGCTGTTTGGCTTGCTGTAGTCTTTGATTTTGGTGGCTTCTTTGCTCCTTCAGATTTACTCCAGACGAGAAGTTGAGGATCTATAAAAGCCACTGGAGAAAAGTTTAACTGTGTCTTGTAAAGCTAGAGAGGTATGTAACGCATAATTAAATACAATATTGACAGAGAACACTTTTTTTTTAAACAACTGGAAATACATAAATGCTGAATGTCAGTGCTAACAGATGCTATGACAAAGTAATCAATTCCAAACGAAGACATTCAGCAACTGCAAACGATGGGAGGCAATTGTGTGTATACAGTTCAAGGAGCATAATTCCTTAAAGAAGCCTTATAGTCCATATTTTGTCTGCTTTTGCTAAAGAAAAAAAAAAACCAACCAACCAAACAAAAAAAAACCAGTCATGACTTCTGTATCCCTGCACAGAGCTTGTGGGAAGTCACTACAAGCCACATGGAGCTGCTGAAGTAATTTTTCTCCAGTCTTCTTGACACAATGGCAAACTTAGCTCTAGTACAGTCACTTCTGAGGCCATAGATCATCCCATGACTCCTCAAGCAATGGTCAAGATTGTTTCAGGATATGATTTTCCAGTATAGCTGAATCATATTAACACTTCACTGTTGTCAAAGCAAATATTATCTTGGATCTCAAAATAAATTTGAGTTCATAGTGTCCTAGTAATGGGGTGTTAGTGTAATGCCACTTTCCTAAGAATCTCAGACACAGGAATCTGTTGTTCTGCTATTTTTATTTGGTGTAGGAGAGCTCTGAGATTATGTTTTGGTATGGTTTCTTGTTAGGGAAGAAAATGATAGACATTTCACTTCCAGAAAACCTGTAAATATTTAATAAAGATCAAGTTAGTCAATACTGGTTGGTCGCAATGTTTAGAATTTTTATGTAATACATGGTATTATGTGAGTCCATCATCCATCCCCTCTTTTTTGCAAACTAAATGAAGGCTTTCATTCCAATACTAAAAGATACTAAATATTCCTTATTGGCACGATTCACTGACTGTATTTATAGTATAGTTCTAAAACCTGGTAACTTTTGACCAAAGCACAAACACAACTGGTGTCTAACGCCCTTTATCAAAAACAGGCACTGCACTTGTCGTGGCACATCTGGTGTAAACAAGAAAACCAGCAAGAACATGAAATGCTGCTGTAGGGGGTTTTTCCTCTAACATACATGGACTGTATTTGCTTTTTGCCTGCCTTGGTCAAGCTGAGCCTGCTCTGGGAGAGGTCAGGTGGGCATTTAGAGGTGTCACAAAACAGCAAGAGTTTATGTTAAAGGAGTGAAGGAATGTGACTGCCTTTTTGGCTTTGGCAAGATGGTATGTGGGATTGTCTTTGTAAAACTGAACCCACTGTACACTGGTAAGGCTGGGGTTGTATCGTCTTCTGGATTGTTTACAGTGTTATTGACTGGATACAAAGAACTGAGGCAGTTACATTTACCACAAATTTCACACTCTTTTGGGTACATTCAGGCTTTTCATCTGACTGCATTTCCTGCCTCCCAATAAGTGCAAGAGACTCGGGAATTTTTGATAAACACTAAACAGAAGCAGTGTGAGATCTGCGTTTCATTCAGATGTTTTAAAGATATATGTGAAATTGTTACGTCTCTGTGTTTTCAATTATACTAATGAAGTATCCCACAGATTCTGATTATGCATTTAAAAAATTACATACCAAGTAGTTTAGGGGAGAACTTGGGTAAGAACTTCAGTAGTTCAGAAAATCAGGAGTGAGCATGAGTGAAGGGAAAGTGCTGTAACAAGGAAGGAAGAAGGCCAGCTGGACTGTTGGCTCATGGCTGATGGGTCACAGTGTGGTATTTCTTTCTCCTTAATGATACTTCTTAATTGTGTTGAAGGACTACTGAGTGATAATACTTTTCTGATACAGTTTCTCCTACTGTAAGCAATTTCTGAGTCTCAGGAAAGATACAGATTGAAGAAATGACCCTCAGCAATGAAAATGTCAAGGCACATGGCCTGTGGTAGGAGCTTTCTGTTAAAATTGGTTCTGCCTGTGACAATGATGTAATACACAGATATTTTACAGGGAGGTCTTATCTACACTGTAACAGTGGTTGCAGAAAAGTAGCCTGTGGGCCATGTGGGCCACGGTTAGCTAATCTGCATGCGTCATACAGAACAGTGTTAAAGAATAAAATTTTGAAATTTTCCACTAATCTCATTAAAACATCCTGTAAAAGATAAGTTAGTTTTACTTACTGATTATTTACAGCATCTTTAGAGCATTTTCTTATTGTAAGTTGATGTTAAGGTGTACAGTGACTCACAAAAAATATTAGGTGTTGAAAACGTCAAAGTCAAAAAAAGCCTAAGAATCACTGTGCCAGACATGGTTGGCATCTGTAGTACTTCATACTCTCCAGAATGCTGTCAGCTTAGGTTAGGAGGAAGAGAAATCATTATACAGTCAGGACATACATAATTTTATTTGAACAGTGTGCTAATGTAATTGATCCCTGCTTGTTGCCTGTTATTACTATTTTTAAATTAGTTTTTCCATTTAAAATTTCCCTTAATTATTTTTGTTACATTCATTAATCTTTTTTCATCATTATAAAAATGAGATAAAGAACATTACAAAGTAATGTTTTTGTATGTTATCACAAATTATATATTTGGATGCACTAGCAAGTGTTCCTAGGTCTGTTTTTTTGTTAGAATAGTTCCCTTATCTGGGTCATTGCAAAAGTGTCAGCTCAAGAGAGAGGAACACAGTAGCCCCAGTTTACACAGGCTTAATCTGTTTGAAAACAGCACCCTGAGTTCACAATCTCTTGAAAGTGCAACTAGGGCTGTGGGTAAGAGCTACTGCATCAACAGAAATTCAGTTTGGTTGCTAAATACAGGTTAGAATAAAGTTTTGTCTTTGTTAACCTGAAACCCATATACCCAAATCTTGAAAACCCTTAATTTCTTCTCCTACTAATCCTATCTGATGTTTTGGGTCATGATAGTATGAGACTAAGCAGGTGGATGGGGCAAAGTGTGACCTTAAAGTCAGTGTGCCAGCCTCTAGAATGACCCATTCAGCATTCTCAGAGAGCTCGGGGCTGGGAAATGTGCCCTGCCAGCTGCCTGTCACTCAGGGACTTGTTTATGGAGCTGTTGAGAGACAGTCATCTTGTAGTTCCCCAAAGTGCCACTGATACTGCACAGTAGCCAGGTTGTCTCACATACATGTAAGAAAAACTTTAGCCAAAATCTTTATGAATATTTTACATGCTTTTATGCTCAAGTTTCTCTCAAATTGTTTTTTCTTTTTCTCTCTCTCTTTTTTTTTTTTTTTAACATTTGGTCCAGTGTGCTTATAAATAATGCCATAATCCTTCAGTCTCAGAGGTGTAGATTGTCTGTCACTGGAATGCAGAACTGTAGATATATTCTCAGTTTAAAAGAAATGTGAGTTTTTTCTCAGAGGATCCTGCAATCTTAAGTTTTCAAGGTTTAATATAAATACGTTCTTCGTTGTCTTTATCTCATGCTAACGAGGGTTAAGCATTTGTGTGTTATTTTTTAAATAATTTTAGTTTTCCAAAACCAACACTGAATTGTCCATTTGCTGAGTCTTACAGAGTAAAACAAAAATAAAGTCTGTGTAAATAAATTTGTGATCTGATCATTGTATACTCGTGATACTTTGGATGCAGATGTCTCTCACAGCACCATAGTCTGTAGTGAAATGGAGCTCCAGAACTGGATATGCTATTTACAAAATAACCCATCTTTATTGCTAAAAGATTGTGAGGGAAAACTGCCAAGTAAGAACAGAATTTCATTAGTGCAGAGATGGTTAGATGAATCAATGAATCTAAAATTTCTGATAGCCTTGTCTATATCAATAATAAATATTTTACCTGTATCCCTTTAGCATCCAGCTACACTGTTTGCTCTGCAGACCTAGTGGTATCCCATACTTTCTCTGGGGACAAAAGGCAGCTGGTTATCATGTGCAGCTGCAAAACCCCTCAGCTTTTGCAATGACCACTAAGTGTTTCTGTACCTCTTTCTGTATTCTGCAGTATGATTAAGGCTTAAAAAGGATGTTACCAAATTTTAATCTTACATTAAATGGGAGATTAAAAAACCATCACAAATACATTATTGATATTAAGTAACAATGAATGCAAAAAATGTAAGGAACATCCCTTAATTTCATATTTTCTCTTACCAGAGGAGATTGCTGAAACTCAGTTCATGAACATCAAAACTGATTGATGCCTGTTTGTGTTTGCTGATTCTCTCTGAGTTTCCAATCATGTGTTTGTAAATAGTCTCAGTGAACACAACTGGACTATCCATGAATCAAAGCTTTTTCTACAAGTAATAATACAGATGTATACATTGATACAAGCAGATGTATATATTGATACAAGCAGATGTATATATTGATACAAGTAAAACATAAACTGATAGGACTAGGAAAAACAGTGTATTAAAGCAAAATGTACTCCTGATCATTCTAATTTTTCATGTGGTAAGTGATGGCAGCTTCACAAACAGACAGGTAAAGTATTTTTCTGTGTAAATATTTTTTATAAACATGTAATAGTATCATTTTCTGTAGAAAATAACATATAGTATTTAATTATCTGATGTAAATAAAATAAAAATCAGTTGGGAATCTGATTTTCAGATAATGTATATCTATATTCAGGTCAAATTGAGAACTCTTTTGTTTGCATTTTGAATTAAAATCCATACGAAATTTCTGTACTTATAACATGTCTAAAAATGAAGGATAGTAACATGTGAATTCAGATGTAGCACTGAACAAATCCACAGCTACCCATTGCCCGAGGTAAATCGGCGTTTCAAGACAGAATTGCAAAAGGCAGCTCATGAACAATAGATTACAAAGAAGAGGCAAACTTGAGAGAATAAAGTTGCAGCTAAAAAACATCTGCTCAAAGAAATAGGAATTAAAAGTAACTGAAGAGAGGGTGCCACTGGTGTGGAGTGAGGGAGAATGCTCTTGAAGTATGCTAGAGAAGCCAGAAAAAATGAGAAGTGAAGCTTAAGAGCACATATTGTAGCATAGCAAGACCTGACAGGAACAATGGTGCTTGTCAGTCTAAGAAGCCCTAAGAAGAGTTATGGTCACCTTATACTTGGAAGCATTAGGAAAAAGGAAAGGAAAAGTCTAATGGTTGTAAGACTACTGAAAAAAGCTCTGTAGACTTTCTGAATAAACCCATTAGCTTTTAGGTGAAAACAGTAACTTGTATTCTGCTCCTATCATCCATGGGGTTTGCTAGTATTTCTCTTGCTGTATTTAGTGAGGAGGAAAACATCTGTAATGCTAGTCATGAGTATTTTAATTGAATACTTTTGCTTACAAAATATGTATACAAAGTCCTGTTTTTCTAAACATAATAGAAATAAATAGCAATACATTTATTTCTCATGAGTTTTGAACCCTTCTGATAATTCCTGTGAATCTAAAGCATCATGTGCTTGCCCTCAAAGCTGTGTATCTGCTCTGTTTATTTGTACAGTAGGATAGTAAGCTTCTTACTTGGATTTTTTTCTGTCAACCCCAGCGTAATCTTTCATTCACTTGATTAATCTTTCACTGTTTGATTAGTGTTAATATTTTCTGAGAATATTTTCTTCCTGAATTTCCCCAATACTACTGTAGAAATGAGCACTTAATTGTTCTTTTAGATTTTGTTTTGCTGAAAGGAATCCACTGAGCACAGTTACCAAACTTAAACAAAACATGATTGACAAGAAGGCAAAACCAGCCTTCATAGCAGCAATCTCTCATCCTAGAAGAAACAAAGATCAACTTTTTCTTCTTCCACTTCAGATAGAGTAATTAAAACTTTTATGTGTTTGCTTGATAACTACAAATTTAGTTTTGTAGTCATAGAGGTGTTTTTCAGCATATTTGAAGATAATCTGTAGTTACAGGATCATAGAATCCTTAGGGTTGGAAGGGACCTCTGCAGATCATCCAAACCAAGCCTCCTGTCAAGGCAGGGTCACCTAGAGCAGGAACTTATCCAGGTGGGTTTTGAATGTCTCCAGAGAGTGAGACCCCACAACCTTCCTGAGCAGCCTGTTCCAGCCTGCCACCTTCAATGGAAAGAAGTTGTTCCTCATGTTGAGGTGGAACTTCTTGTGTTTTAGTTTATGGCTCCTCATCCTGTCGCTAGGCACCACTGAAAAGAGTCTGGCACCATCCTGTTGGCACCCTCCTTTGAGAGGTTTAAATGCATTAATGAGATCCCCTCTGAGTCTTCTCCAGACTGAAGGAGCCCAGCTCCTGCAGTCTCTCCATCATCAGGAGATGCTCCAGACCCCACATTGTCTTTGTGGCCCCTATTGGACCCTCTCCAGTAGCTCCTTGTCTTTCTTGTGCTGAGGAGCCCAGAAATGGACACTGTATTCCAGATGTGCCTCACCAGGGCTGAGTAGAGGGGCAGGATCATTTCCCTCAACCTGCTGGCCACTCTTCCCGATGCTCCCCAGGACACCATTGGCCCTCCTGGCCATAAGGGCACTGCTGGCTCATGGACAGTTTGGCATCCACCAGGAACCCCAGGTCCTTTTCCACAGAGCTCTCTCCAGTAGGTCAGTCCCCAGTCTGTGCTGGCACTTGGGGTTTTCCTCCCCACATGCAGGACCCTGCACTTGTCCCATCACGCTGCTCTCTGCCCAATTCTCCAGCCTCTCACGGTCCCACTGAATGGCAGCAGAGCCTTCAGGTGATCGGCACACTCATCAGCAAATGGCTGAGGGGGCCTCCTCTGCCACTGATAAACAAGGTGGATAAGAATGGGCCCAGCATTGATCCCTGGGGAATGCCAGTGACTCCAGACCTCCAACTGGATTCTACTCTGCTGATCACCCCTGAGCTCTGCCATAATTCTTTAACATTGTACTGGAGGGGTGATTAAAACATGCTTCCACATTTTAAACTCTGATCACTTCTACAACGTCTTTTTTCCACTTTAACTGATGGATGAATTCTTGACCTCTTTTGAAGGCAGTGGATGATTTAGCATTGAATTAATCAGATTTAACATTTTTTATTTAAATTAAATTTTATTTATTTAAATTAAATTTTAATTTAACACTTTGATTTAATGCAAACCTAATTCTATTGTATTTCTGACATCCAAGATACAGCAGTTTCCCTCACCCTGGGACCTTGTTCATTCCAGCTGCAGTAAGGCTGCAGAAAACTTTGAGGCTCTAATTTTAATACAAGCAGCACTTTGCTCCATCATGTTACAGAGAGGGATGTGTCTCCTCTGTTTGAGAAGTGAGTCTCCTCATACAGGGCACAAGGTCTCCATTGAGCACTCTGATACAACAGATAAACTTCCTTGAAAACTGATCTTTTTAATCTGATAACTTTAAATAAGGCAACATTTTCAGAAGTCATGCTTTCTTCAAATAGTACACATTCTTGGTAAGAGAGAATCTATGTTAGAAAAAATCTATGAAAAATGCCTAGAGCATGTTTAAAAATGAGAAACGTCAGCAAATAAGGGTCCCTCTTTAAGTATTAAAATATTTATGCAGTGAAAACAACCAAAGCCAGTATGTTAAGAATATTATTTTAGACACTGTATATACATCTTATACAACCAGACTGATTTAAATTGTGTAAAATACTCAACAGCAATCTTTTTAATGATAATTTAAAGTAATACATAATTTGCTATTTTTGTAGAACTTGTCCATTCTCCATCAGTGAAAGCAAGGTAAATTTGAATTTGAATATATTCTTTGGCCTTATATCTTAATTTAGCTCTTCCATTTTTTCCCTCATTTTTATGGAAGACAATTTTGACACAAATTCAGGCTGATTATGGCAGACTTTGGCAGACCAACCCATTATTAACATCTTTGAATTTCTGTACTTGTTTGAAATTTTTTAAATGTGTGTGGCATACAATGACTCTGATTAAACATTCTATTGGTACAGTAAACTAATATCATCTTATTTATAAAATTCCTTATTTCATAGCATCTGCCAAATTCAATATAAAGAGTTGATAACATACATTATTTCTTACCTCAACCCCTCTTTAAGAAATTGTGATCATGTGGGAAAATATGAAAGCCTTCAATAGTAAAAAAAAAGTGTCCTTGCTAACAAATTGAATTCATAAGTAGCTTGCAGTCTGCTAAATTTATTGAACTTCACAGCTGTGGAGGCAAGCTTATATTCTTCCTGTGCAAGTTCTTCTACTCAGCCACCTCTGAGCAAGCAGCTGTATGATTACTCAGCTTGCCCTATTCTAAGGATGGATTGCAAGACTCGGCATTTTGATTTGAGCAGATGAATAGGAAACCGCAGGATGCAAACTGTAGGATGTAAACTTGCAGCACATCAGCTGTTTTATAAAAACTGCCTCTGTGCACATTCCTACACTGCTATAGTTCATGGGGAAGGTGGTGAGTCCATCCCACTGAATGTTTATTCCTCTTGCATTTACCATGGGATGGAAATACCAGGTGTTAGTCTTCATGACTGACACAGCAGTATGTCAGCAATGTGCCAGTCATGGAAGCATACGTGATACACACTGAAGTAACAGCTCTGTAACATTTCCTTGACAAATTCAGCAGTGAGTAGCTCCTCTTCCTTTGCTGCAGCAGAACAGGCTGTATATACCTGCATGGCACACAAGAATGGAGAGAGACTGAGAAAGGGCTCCTGAGGGAAGTGTAATGTCATGAGAGGACAAAAAATTCTTCTGCATAAAGTCTTATCCTTTATCCCTTTATTTCTGAGAAAGGAGGTGCTGCTTCCCTCACAGAATCCCCAGAATGGGTCAGGTTGGAAGGAACCACAGTGTGTCATCTGGTCCGAGCTCCCTACTCAAGCAGGGTCATCCTAGAGCACAGGATTGCATCCAGAGACTTCATNACTGGGCCCCATATTGAACCCTGGGGACACCACTGGTGACAGGCCTCACACTAGACCCTGTGCCACTGATTACAACCCTCTGGGATCTGCTGTTCAGACAGGCCTCCATCCACCTCACTGTCCACCTATCCAGTCCACAATTCCTGACTTTGTCTATGAGGATACCCCGAGAGACTTTGTTGAAAGCCTCACTAAAAGGCAATCAGGTTGGTCAAACATGATCTGCCTTTAGTGAATCCATGCTGACTACTCCTGATCACCTTCTTGTCATCCATGTGAATAGAGATGGCCTCCANAGCAATCTTTTTAATGATAATTTAAAGTAATACATAATTTGCTATTTTTGTAGAACTTGTCCATTCTCCATCAGTGAAAGCAAGGTAAATTTGAATTTGAATATATTCTTTGGCCTTATATCTTAATTTAGCTCTTCCATTTTTTCCCTCATTTTTATGGAAGACAATTTTGACACAAATTCAGGCTGATTATGGCAGACTTTGGCAGACCAACCCATTATTAACGTCTTTGAATTTCTGTACTTGTTTGAAATTTTTTAAATATGTGTGGCATACAATGACTCTGATTAAACATTCTATTGGTACAGTAAACTAATATCATCTTATTTATAAAATTCCTTATTTCATAGCATCTGCCAAATTCAATATAAAGAGTTGATAACATACATTATTTCTTACCTCAACCCCTCTTTAAGAAATTGTGATCATGTGGGAAAATATGAAAGCCTTCAATAGTAAAAAAAAAGTGTCCTTGCTAACAAATTGAATTCATAAGTAGCTTGCAGTCTGCTAAATTTATTGAACTTCACAGCTGTGGAGGCAAGCTTATATTCTTCCTGTGCAAGTTCTTCTACTCAGCCACCTCTGAGCAAGCAGCTGTATGATTACTCAGCTTGCCCTATTCTAAGGATGGATTGCAAGACTCGGCATTTCGATTTGAGCAGATGAATAGGAAACCGCAGGATGCAAACTGTAGGATGTAAACTTGCAGCACATCAGCTGTTTTATAAAAACTGCCTCTGTGCACATTCCTACACTGCTATAGTTCATGGGGAAGGTGGTGAGTCCATCCCACTGAATGTTTATTCCTCTTGCATTTACCATGGGATGGAAATACCAGGTGTTAGTCTTCATGACTGACACAGCAGTATGTCAGCAATGTGCCAGTCATGGAAGCATACGTGATACACACTGAAGTAACAGCTCTGTAACATTTCCTTGACAAATTCAGCAGTGAGTAGCTCCTCTTCCTTTGCTGCAGCAGAACAGGCTGTATATACCTGCATGGCACACAAGAATGGAGAGAGACTGAGAAAGGGCTCCTGAGGGAAGTGTGATGTCATGAGAGGACAAAAAATTCTTCTGCATAAAGTCTTATCCTTTATCCCTTTATTTCTGAGAAAGGAGGTGCTGCTTCCCTCACAGAATCCCCAGAATGGGTCAGGTTGGAAGGAACCACAGTGTGTCATCTGGTCCGAGCTCCCTACTCAAGCAGGGTCATCCTAGAGCACACGATTGCATCCAGAGACTTCATAACCTCTCTGGACAATCTGTTCCAGTGCTCAGTCATCCACACAGTAAAGAAGTTCTTCCTCATATTTAGGTGGAACTTCCTGTGCACCAGTTTCTGCCATTCTCCTGTCCTACTGCTCGGCACCACCGAGCAGAGCCTGGATCCATACTCTTGGCACCCCTTCTTTAGATACTCATAGACATGGATGAGGACCCCTCTCAGTTGTTTCTTCTCCAGACTGAAGAGCCCTAGCCCCCTCAGCCTTTCCTCATAAGAGAGATGCTCCAGTCCCTCAATCATCTTTGNCATACTGAACCCTGGGGACACCACTGGTGACAGGCCTCACACTAGACCCTGTGCCACTGATTACAACCCTCTGGGATCTGCTGTTCAGACAGGCCTCCATCCACCTCACTGTCCACCTATCCAGTCCACAATTCCTGACTTTGTCTATGAGGATACCCCGAGAGACTTTGTTGAAAGCCTCACTAAAAGGCAATCAGGTTGGTCAAACATGATCTGCCTTTAGTGAATCCATGCTGACTACTCCTGATCACCTTCTTGTCATCCATGTGAATAGAGATGGCCTCCAAAATGAGGCCCTCCACGACCTTTCCAGGGATTGAGCTGGTTGTTGTTGCCTGTGCAAATCAAAAAGAAACAGAGTATAAGATTATCTTACAGCACTTGCCTTATTTAAGTTAATATTGTTACATTATCTTGTGTGTTGTCACAAGAAGAAATGCTATTGTGGTGATAAATTAGTATCTGTTAAAAAACTATCAATGTGTCTCTCTTTTACTCATTATAAGTTATTTTTGTGGGTGTATGATCCTGAAAGTGCAGATCCTTCCAAACAGATCTCACTGCAATTATTCCATCACAAACTGAAATTATGCTACTTAAGAGAAAAAGTTAAATGCATGCCTTGTGACAATTTACCAACTGAAAATGAAAATGTCTTATTGAAATATACTGCTTGTATATATCTTTATTTATTTGCTTTAACTGTGCTAGGAAAAATAAATTTGCAGGGGTTTCTTTCCTGACAATACTGCAGCACTAACACAGGCATAATAAGTAAGGTAAAGCCTATTTTCTATTTCATAGAGATAAAATAATAAGTAAGTTTTAGTGATTCAGTGAAGTTTCAGATTTTGCGAAAATTTTAGTCAGAAATTTTAATTGGCAGTAACATGACAGTCAAACCAAAGACTCATCTAAGAGTTCCTCATACACCTGTTTGGCAAACTGTCAGATAAAGGTTTAAGCAAAAGCATTGTGGAAATCATGATATATCAACAACAGGAATGTCAATTTACTTGTTTAATTTAGACCTAAAATGTGATTACCTATTGTACAAGCTATTCTCTACAGATTGATATCTGAACTGCATGGAGATTCATTTAAGAGATTATGCCACATGGATTAGTTGCAGGAATTAATATGTCTAATAAGTTTTGTTAGGAATGGGTTTCTGACCTAAACAATTGGTGGAAAGTAGTTAGTATTAAGCACAATATCTGGCACAAGATACACATCCATGGCATCACAATGCATTTTGATTTTTTCTTTCTTCTTAGGTTGCCATCATTATATCTTTTCTGGTCTTTTAACATTTCTTAGTATCTTCAAGATTAAAATGAAAGAGAAGAAAAAGACAGCAATATTAATTTTGTTGTGAAGGCATTTTTGCTGTTAGATAACTAGATGTTAGGAAACTGCTTTTGTTTTCTGCCTGCTGCTATGGAAAGAATGCAGCGAACACTGAGTGTTGTACATTCTGAAATTATTAGATTGAGTAAATATCATTTTAATGGTATGCCATTGTTTGAAAATTTATTTTATAATAAGAAAGCATTTTCCAATTTCAAAAAAGTAATTATGTAATAAACAGCCTTATCCTAGGTGGACTAAAATATAATTAATAATAAACTTTATTCTACTTAATGTTCTCAGAGACTGTGCAAACTTTTTTGGAATTTGAGACAGGTACCTATTGTTCATACCTATTTGAAAAACAGAAGTATTATTTTCAGAAGCATCCAAAATTAGGATACAGTATAATTTTTGTTTTGTTTTTATTAATTGAATACTACTTAAAATTGTTACACTTGCAACTCTGCAAGCAGCCAATGATGAGTAGGACCATGATGAAAGAAAACTCTTGATGAAATGCCCATGTTGGGTCTCTTTATTCTACTTTGAGATTACTTTGTACCTCAATAATGATTTTGTCATTTTTCTTCTTTGAAAACAGGTTAAAGACAGTAGATGATGAGCTGTCATCTGCACGTTTAGCTGCCCTTTGTTTCATTCACCATAGTACCTAAACTTAAGTAAGACTTTCTGTCAGTCCTAAAAAACTCCCTGCATGTAATTGTTCTACTTTCTTTGAATAGAAGCTTATGGAGTAAGAAGAAAGCAAGATCAAAAATTCACAGTTTTTACTTGATTGAGAGTTTATAAGAAAATAGAACAAAGCAGTAACTAACAGTGATGGGAACATACCAGGAGTTACATGTAGCAAAAGTATTTGACACAAGTTTTGTGATCTGTAAAATTTTATATATCACAGGCCTTCCTAATCCAAAACTAATCCAAATCTATCAAATCTAATTTTTTCATGGGGTAATGAGGATGACTCTGAATGTGTATTATACAAGGGGTTCTCAACTGCAGATGTTTCCTGCAGCATATTCGCCACCTGACCATTACCTATTTTGTACACTCTCTTAATGCCAATTCAAAATGTTCACATCTATTTTTCTGGCTTTATCTACTTTTTATTAAAGAGTTTACTCTCAGCATGTAATTAATGCTCTTTATTATACTGCAATAAACAGGTATGATCTTTACTGGGATAAACAGTGCTGTTTATGTAGGTTTGGTTTCCTCTCCCTCGGCCACCATCTATTGTACCTTTCTATTTTATCACTAGATGGCAACATAGCATAACTCCAGATCAAAAGTTGCTATAACCAGAAATGGGCTTTTCCTATCGTTTTTCACAGCAGGGCATCAATAATTCACTTCCCCCCTTGAAATGGGAACTTATGCATTCTGACAGTTTCAGTAAATTGCTTCTCAACAGTGTGAGTTCTAGCATTGCTTACTAACTGCTACTTTTTTTAATGCAACTGAACCGCAGAATAATCGAGTCAGAGAAAATAAACCTGCTTTATTTACAGTCTTTTTTCTCCTACCAAATCCATTGGAAGGAGGAGAATCCATTGATTCATCTGAATTATCTCACATATGTTTGGTTATTTTGTGGAAACACCTTAAATTTAAGCTAGTGGCACATATGTTCACATCTAGAAGAGCAGAATTTGCATAATTTTTGACTTCACAAATATTTCATGTATTGAGATAAGTCTGGAACTTAATACATGGTAGAAACACCTGAAGTAAGTTTGGGGTGGAGCAATATGTATCCATTAATCATATGCAAGAGATGCCTTACCATCCCTTTTGAGAGCACTGAGCCCATAGATTAATTCAAATTCTAGTCAGACTGGACAGGAAGATTATCACTAGACAAGGTATGAAAACTGAAATTTCAAACTCAGTTTCTCTGGAGATACATTTTCCAGTGAAATGAGAGAAAAAGAAACAGGACCACTCTTAACTGAGCTACCAGCTGCTTTTGCTTTTGGAACCTTAAACAGACTCAACAGTTTTGCTCAGTATTTGGCAAACAGTTCATTTTAGAGGCTCTTAGGCTTCTTAAGTCTTCTCTGAAACTCACCTTCTCAGGAAACTCAAAACAGTTTGTTAGAGTAAGAACAGGTTCTGTCCTGCATCATGTTTACTCCTGAAACCATAATTAGAAAGCTTAATACTGAGCTGAATTGTTTGATTTTTGAGTTTCTGTTAGCCCTGCTGTAATCTGATGTATTGAAACAGAATTGCTTGGGCCTTGATATTTGAATAAGTCATCTGCTTCAAAGATGATGGTCTTTTGTAGCCAGATCCATTATTATCCTATGTATTTAATGAATCATATTCTGCCAACTGAAATTAAGGAAGCAATATTGGAAGGCTGTTAATTAACTTTCATTATCCACATTCTCTTTTTCCTGGGAATGTTTTCAAGGAAACCTCATAGGTTTCAAACTCACGCCAGACTTGATGTATTTGAGCTACCAGAGCCATGTTCATATCAACATATATCCAAATAAAGTGGCAGTATGCTTTGTACCTATAACTGGGAGGATGACACAGATCATTGATCTCTATAAGGAACCCATCAATGAATGCTTTAGTAGATTTCATTAATAATGTAGCAAATACACCAGCATGGTCAAGTGAAGCACATAAGGATACAGAATTACATAATGTGATTTGTTACTTTTATAGGATGCTCTAAGTTAGTTAGTTGTTTCACAAGCATACTGACATTTTCTGCTTTCAGTGCATTAAGGATGCATGTGCAACTGTCAGCGTGATACATGCACAGACACACGCACACACACACAGACAATGTGTAAGAAACTAAGAACTCTTCATCTAAAGATTTAGAAACTCCTGTTTTCAAGTTTGCTAGTCTACATGATTTATAATAAGCCTATTCTTACACAGAGATTGTCTCTTTTAAGTCCCATTTTCTTTTACTGCTTATCCACAACTCTTGCAGAACTATCACCTGCTTGGTGTATGCCTCAGCATGGCTTGCTATTAGTTCTCCTTAAAATACCTTCTTCTACGCACTCCTAGTAGTTCAAAGGAGGTTGTGGGAAAGGCATGGAGAAGGTGTCCTCAGTAATAGTATAACACTAAAAGCTGTATTATTCCATGGTGTTATAATGTTACTCAGCCAAGTCCTTCAGTCAGGTGTAGTTCTCGGACAGCACTGGGATATGGATATGGGTTTGGTAAGCTTAGCAGTTAAAAGTCCAGCTGCAGGCAAATTTTGTTATTTTTCTCCCTGATTTTATTTCATCATCTGTCTTATGGAATCAAAACAGAATTAGGAAATAGTTGTGTACCACTGAAGGTGCAGTTCTTCTATGAACATGACATTAATAATGTAGCTGAATGTTTTTCAGTCAGTTCAATTAACTGAGGTTTCCATCTTTCCAATTTCTCTATTTGTGTTCTGTTTGTTCAATTTTCAGATTATGAACACTCAATGGACCTGCAGTATCTGAAGAAATGATAGCAAAAATGCATGGAAAGCGAACAGTACTTCAGGATTGCTTTGTTTTAGATATTTCTTATATCATTCCAAGGCCAAAAAAAGAATTTCTTAGCCATGAAAATTGTATCTCCCTCTGTTTTCCACAAAACAGTGAGCTCTCCATTAAACCATCTGCATGCTTCCCAACAACAGTTTTGTTTTAAAATGTTGGAACTTCCTATATAAAGGATGGATTCAGAACTTACACAGAAATAAAAGTATCCCCAGGTGCTTTGACCCAAGGTCTAAATAACAATGTAACTGATCTGACTTAACAGATAATTGAATCATATTTTTAATAAATGGTACTTCTTATAAGTGAGAAGCTAAGGAGTAAAACACAAGCTTCCTGAAAGTGAAATAACTGGAATATGTTCAAGATCCTGATGTTCATCCCTCTATCCAGTGCAGGTAGGTTGTCTCTAGTTCTCATTTGACATTTAAGACGTGGATGGTGTTCATTAAATGTCTGGATGAATCTATTTTAGATCTACTTTCCATTGATGTAATGCTGTTTTGGAATTAAAAATGACCAGACAGCAACAAGTTTATTTAAAGAACATTTTGACATAAGGTCAGCACACTGTCTCTGCTTCTCACTGCATGAGCTCATGCAGCCATATGAAATCATTTTTAGGGTCACAGCTTAAATTTGTAAATGCGTTTCAGTGAAGCTCTTCCAATTACATTAGCTGCAAATGTATCCCAAACCATCTTGACTTCTTAATGTACATCCTTGATACAAAGTTTAAGATATGATACTATTTACCTAATCACAGTGTCATTTCTCCAGCAGAGTGGAAAACAAGTACTTGGCAGCATGGACACCTTCTTGGATATAACGAAACATTTAATAAAATAGAAGATAGAGCAAACTGAATGAAGTTCTTGAATTTCCAAAATGCTGCTTCTTTAGCTAGAGAGCTTGTTATCTATGACTCAGCCCCATCTAAATTTATGTTATTGCTGATCTACAGTAGCTGCAGGTCCTCTTTAAAAAATTTTTATTTGACTGTTCCTTGCAGGTCTGTTATAAGGATGACATGCATAAATGCAACATCATTTGGGCTGCTGTCAGATGATGCATTTATTATACTTACTAAAACAGCACTGCTAATGGATATTGTCAAGTATTTGGATCAAAATCTTCTCTATCAGGAATTCTTCATGAGATCACTATTCTCACCAGATTACTCTCAGTTAAGTAAATAATATTTTAGAGTAGTTTTTGGTTTTTTTAAATTAAGTGGCAAAGTAATAGAAATTTTAGGTAAGAAATCATTGAAGCTACCCTTTTGTAAATGACAGCACCAGAAAAAGTAATTTTATTGGTCTGTTAAGACTGAAAATTATTATTATTTTTAGATTAACAGATATACCATGAAGAGAGTTAGCAAACTAAAGCTATTTATTCTTCAGATATTGTAAATCTGCATCCGTATCAGTGTGATTTTAATAAGGAAATTCTGGTTTTCAGCCTTAGCATTTCTTACAGGAAGATTCTGTTTGACTAGAAGTTTAATAGCATAATAACTTTGATTTTTGCCAAGAGAAAGTGACTAAAATAGCATGATAACTTTTCAGTACATCAAAAAGAGACTATTTTTCAGTTTTCTGTCATTGTAAGGCGCTGGCTTTTGGATTACAATCACAGCATCATACTGAAGATACATGGAATTCCTAAGTGGAACACAACTGTTACTGAGAAAAGTCCTTTTATTCATTATTCTAACCTAAGGAAACTTCATAAGTCTTTTCCCATGGTAGTTGCTCCTCTTTACTTGGCTATTATAGGAAAATCAGCAGGTGCCATTCACTCAACAGGCAATGGTATGGTTTTTTGGCTACTTGAGTCACCTGGTAACTGTACAAAAGACCAATCTTAGTCCATCTCTATGAAGTTCAGTGGACCAGTGCTGGACATCACCACAGCCATGTCCTACAAAATTGTTCATGAAACTTGACAGATCTTACTCTATGATTTTTGAGCTGCTGTTCTACTCAAAAACCTTTCAGATGGTGCAGGACCATATGGAAAAAAATCTCTCAGAACAAATTAGCCAGTTCCAAGGCCACAATAAATATCCATAGGAACAAGGCTTGCAAATGAAGCTATCAGGCTTACTGGGCACTCAGTCCTATCTACTGGTACATTTCATGTGTCACAGAGGTGGATCCTAACAAGGCAGCCTGGTGATTGCTGTGCACAGAGCAGCAGCTGAGGCACTGCAGACAAAGAACAAGAAGCAGTCAGGCAGAGTGGGGCACAACTGCCAGCCCAGCCAGTGCACACTGCAGGCAGCCAGACCAAGGGTATTGCCAAGAATATTTTCATAAAAGGACTTGATAAATATTTCTGCTAATTACCTCTATGTACCATAAAAAGGCATACTGACAGTGCCATGAGAGGATGTCAAGGCACTGAAATAATTTTCTTGTTGATCCTATTTAAACAGAAGTCAGGGTTCACAGAAGACTCTACCTGAGTACCATTTCCATGCTGATTCAGCAAGAACCATGAGAAAGAAACCCATTAATCAATCTTCCAGTGTTCTTTTTTGGGAGGGTTTCTGCCACAAGGCTACTGAAGCTTCCCCGGCTGACCCACAAAAGTCTTGTGTTACTACCTCTGGCATAGGCAAGAGAATTCTCTGTCCAAATGGGAAGACAAGCTGAGCCTTTGACCTTTTTTTCTTGTTAGACTGTGGGATGTTTAAAATAGAAGTGCACTTTAATATACTGTAGCTATAAACAGATCTGCATGACTCAAAATCAGGTCCAGCAACATACCTTACATGAGATAATGATTGAGCTCCAATGCAAATCCAAATTATAAAGGAGATGGAAGCAGGGCAAGCTAACAAGGACATGCAGGGACAGAACTGGGAAAATCTAAGCTTGGTTGGAATTGAAATTAGCAAGGAACATGAAGGGTAACAAAAGATGGGTTTGTAGGTGCATCAATAGCATAACTAAGAAAATGGAAAAGGTGAACCCACTGCTAGGTCAGGCTGGAGATCTACTAACAAAGGATAAAGAGAAGACTGAAGTACTTAGTGTCTCTTTCCTTCCCTCAGTCTTCATTGATAAATTCTGTTTTCAGTTTTTCCAGCTCTCCATTAACATTAATTTTGTGGAATTACTACTTACAGTATCAATGGATCCAAATGGGGACTCCTTAGATAAGCTGGACATGCACAATGCACAGGATGAGACAGGAGACCTTTGTGACTGCTGAGAGAGCTGGCAGGTGCCATTGCAAGGCCACCCTTCACTGTCTTTGAACAGCTGTGATGATCAAGGGGGAAAAAGCAAGAAATAACAGATGATTTTAAATGCTCATGTATTCTTTGTGCCAGATTTCTACATACAGAATCTTTTGAGAAAATTTCCAGAAACTGTACCTCTCTGTGAATCTAAGGCACCTTGGGCTTCTCTAACTTCTCATTTATGGCTGAAAATTGGTTCTTCCTCTAATCTTGACTATTTCTACACCTTTGAAAATGAAACAGATAATAGCATTTGCCATAGAGACAAAGAAACCAGACTGCTCTTTAAATGTATTGCTCCAATACAGGAATAGAAACATGCCACTGCATAAAGTACATGTAGCAAAGATTGGTAAACAATTACTTCGGTTTGTGTTCTTTGAGATTTTCAGTGTTGCCATTAAGGGCGCAGGCACCTTGTTTTTCAGTTTTACAGTGCAGCAGTCCCTGGGTTCACACATTGTGCTTCTTTTGTGGTGACAGTGCCCACATGTGATCTCTGCCCCTTGACCAAACAGCCAGACTGATCTCTGTGAGCATCTCAGAGTGTCCCCACACCATACTTCCTCACCCTCCCAACTACTCACATAAATGCAAACTGCTGTAACACACACCATACATGGCATAGCTTTCTGCAGTATTCACTCATGCTTAACATTGCTTCTCACACCTACCTAATCAGTCTTTTGGGTCAAAAGAAGGATTTTCTTGTCTTTTGCAGATAACTGCAGGAAAAGATAAGCTGCATCACTGAGGAAATCAGAGCTGTAATATTGTGTCATTCCTCTATCTATTAAGTCTAGTATTTAAATGGCAAAATTCAATTTTTAAGTCAAATAAATGACACTTGGGATTTATTCTTCACAGAACATGAAATTTCTCTCTCCTGTCACTACAGGCTACAAGTTATGTTTTCCTCTCCTTCTGCTTTACAATGCATCTTACAGAAAGAAAACAAACAAGAGACAATGAAGACCAAGTGATTTGTTACAAGTCATTCCAACACTCTCTTTCTTTCAGTTAATGCATACTGTTAATTGGAAATGGAGTCCCTGCCTTTTCAGGTAAGGTTTTTGACATCTGCAGATTTAAGAAACAATACTATTTTCCTCAGTATTCCTCAACATGGAAGCAACTTTTTCCCACAAAAGGTTTCGGTTCAATAACCACAGTTTTCCTAGGTTTTAGCCAAAGGAGCAAAGAACATTACCCAATGGACTTATAGACCTGTCCACATATTTTACTGGCAAAGTAAGGCATTACAGCCAACCTCAAGTTCACACACAGGTCCCTCAGGTGCCTGAATTACATATTCTGACAATCAGAAGCCAGATGTGGTTTAAGTTTTTGTGACAGTACTCGTTTCCTCTAACCAAAGATCACTCCCTAAAGCAGGAATTGCTTTTTTAACTGCCTGCATCAGCCATGCTGTAGTACTCGAGGGACAAAGCTGTTCTGCACACAAAATGGAGCTCAGCAGCCAACTGGAATTTTAGCTAAGAAAGAGGAGCTAAACATCTAAATGTCTGCAGCCAGAAGTGATAGTGGAAGCCAGGGTACTCCTGGGGTGGGAACATCCTCCCCCCTGCAGCACCTTTGTCCCAAGGGCACATCCACAGCATGCTGTGAGGAGCTTTTTTAAAGTGCTATAAAGGGGCACTGCTTGTCTTTATAGAATTGAGTCTGCTGGAAGAGAGAATGCAATTTTTCTTTCTCGTGCTTCTCTCCAGCTTTTAACAAATGGATTTTTGTTTTGCTGTCACTTGACAAGGTTATAGATGAAGCATATATGGCAAGGTTACTCTTGGAAGGTGCCTGCCGCCTCAGAAGCGGCCATGCCTTCACCAGCACCCACATCTGGGATTATCCCCAGGCCGGCACGGCTCAGACCTTCTTTCTGCCGAGCCACTTTAAAATTCCGTTCTTCACTGAACCCAAACGTGAAGTGGCGGTGCCGGGGGATGCTGTGAACGCGGCCACCATGTGGACCGGGAACTAAGGCATTCTCCTCTGGGAACCAACAACCTTAGGCGCACGAGTGGCTGGCACGGCACGGGGCAGGGCAGGCACAGCCGGGCAGCCGTGCCGGGCCGCGTCCCCAGAGGCCCGAGGGAGTCACAGCAGCGCTGTCCGGCCGCCCGGGACACTTCCCCACGAGGAGGCTGGGACGAGACAGGGAGAGCAGCCACGGCACGGGCAGGGCCCCCGCGCCCCCAGCCAGGCCGCGGCCCGGGCCGGGGCGGNCGCCGGCCTGAGCGGCGCCGTCGCCGCAGCGGGAGCGACCGAGCGGGCGGGGGGCGCCCGCGGGCCGCCGGCGATGGCGAACCAGCTGGTGATCCTGAACGTCTACGACATGGTGAGGCACCGGCACGGCGCGGCTCAGGGCGGGGGTCCCGGCCCCCTCCCGGCAGGGCGGCGGCGGGGAGTGGCCTGCCCTGCGGGGACCAGGGCGGCTGGGAAACTTTGCCTGCCCTTGCCATGCCTGTCCCCGCGGGAGCTGGATCCGGGGGCGGCAGAGCGGGAGAAATAACGAAGCCGGGGAGGGGAGAGAAGGAGGGGGCGAGGGCGGTGATTTGGGAGGTCTGACGATTTCTACAGCCCCTCTGTGACCTGCGACAAAAGTTTGCCCGGTCGGGTCTTCCAGTGACAGGTGGATCCGCTCCTTGTCGCGGGGGAAACTTTCCCTGCCGTGAGCGTCCCTGTGCTGTGCTGCTCCCTCTGCTACTGCCCCAAAGCTCAGCAGCAGGGAGGCCCTGCCTTTCTGCTCACGAAAACCAGAAAAAGGTCCAGTTTTCCAAGAGGATGGTAGTTCGGGATAACCTCTGTCTCTGCGAGAGCTTTTTAGCACGGTGTCAGTAAGGTGATTTTTTGCTAGACCATAATTTTTGAATAGTTTCGTTGTGGCTGCGACTTGGCAGAAATAAAGGAATCACTCCAGCTTGATTTGCAGCCGTATGAGCTCACCTTCCCTCCCTCCTGGATAATCTTTATGTGGCACCTACAGCAACTGTGGTATTGTCTTCTGTTCAGCTGGAAGCTGCTCAAATGCCATGGTAACAAATGAGGTGTAAGTACCTGCATGGAACAGTAGGTTTGGATAAGTAATAAGAAAATATTATCCATTAATGCGTTTCAATCGCTGGAAATTAGAACGAGTGGCAGTATTTCTCTGACCAAGTTTTAAGTCTACTGATACAGGGACATTAAGATGGAGAACTAGCTTCAGGTGACAGTGGTTGTGTTACTTAGCTTATTTTGGGTAGGCTTTCCTATCACCACCATTTTAAAGTGAACCTTCGCTGTTTTGAAGGGGTGAAGGTATATAGTGTAGTGTCAGTGACTGCTGGAAGTGAGAAAATACAGCTTGTTTTGCTTGGGAACAGTCACATTCAAATGCTAAAATGTTTAATAGCGATCAGTAGGGATCTGTCTGGCTTGAAATCAAATATATTTAAAATATCATAGCAACTAGCCTGATTTTTGTAATTATTTTCTTTCACTCTAATACTTACCTTAGAAATCAATGTTCCTCTTTTGGGAGATTTTTTTGGCCACTCCTGTGTTTGAGCTCTCTGTCCACTGAAAATAGCCTGTTACCTTGAGTTTGGTTTCCTTCATTATAGACAGGGAGGAGGGACTGGAGACAGGAACAGTCTGTTCACTGTGGTTTTCTGAGAGATGGGAGGAAAAAAAAAGGGGTCTTTGCTCACCTGGTTGAGCTCCTATGTGATGCTAGTATGAGAAAAAGTCACAGTGTGCCTTATTTACACTAGACTTGAGGAGGGAAGACTGCCCTGTAACATGCATATATATGACTTCTCTGGACTACAGTGCAAATATATATATTGGGGAATCTCTTTTAGCATAAAAAAGATGGTTTTACATATATTAACTATAAATATTTGTACAGAGAAAGAAGTAGGACTTCAGTTTTGTGACTCTTACATAAGAATATCTTTGAAGTCAAGGCTTGACGCACTTCTGACTCACCAAAATGGAAGACCCACTGTTCTCATAAAGACTTGCTTAATTGTGCAAAGTGAGCCCAGTTCACAGGTAGGCTGTGAAACCTTAGCCGAGTGGACTGACTCCTGTGTAAATGCCTGCCATGGCATCTAACATACTCCGTTCTTGCTATGATGGTAGCACTGCTGGGGTGTGACTTCAGCGTGCTGTTTCTTTTTCTCTTGTGATAGTCCCCTCTTTCATTCACATCATCCTTTCTTTTTCCTCCGGGCCTGAATTGCTGTGATCAGTTTTACTCCAGCCATCCTAGGAAGGCTGGCAATTGACATGAGGAAAGTGAGGGAAAAAAGCAGCAGGAAGGGTGTGCTCCTAAAAGCTAGTGTCATAATTTTCCTGAGGACACATAAGGGAGGTGTTGGTTATCCTGTTGTTATTACTGGGACTCTGCCTCCATCAAGAATTCACATAATCTTTGAAGCCACCATGTGTGGAAGGAACTTGCTCTCCAAAAGAAGCAGCCAAGCACATTTATTTGCAGATGTTTGATTACATATAGGGGTGACTTTAATGGTTGAAGCTGCACATCACCACAGATTATACATAGTATAAGATGAAGCCACTAAGGAGACTATTTCTATTTCCCACTTCAGTCCTGTTTGTTGTTTTGTAGTGGTATCTACTATATTTGACCATTAGAGAAGCAGTTTTCCTTCAAACTGGTGAGAAAAACAGGTTTGTGTGATGTCTGGAAGATACCACCAGTGTACATCCTTCATCAAACTCCTCTGCTAAACCACATCTTAGTCCATCTGGAACTTGTTTGAGACCAAAGCCTCACTTTCATGTTGCATAGCAGTTTTTACTGCTTGTACAACAGCTTGCTGAAATCAATGGTACTGCTTTATCTGGGGACACTAGGAGTGGGTGGAAGAAGGGAGGACTCTTCTGGAATAGCAGTTTTGAAGTTCTGTTTATTCACCAAACCGTGCCAGCTGCGTATTTGAGACATTAGCAGGTTTGCTCTTTGCTTCAGACATTCTCTGTCACTTGGAAATGGGTTTGGGACTGTTTTGTAGTTTAGGTTGGGGATTGGGTTTTTTGTTTCTCTTTTGGAACAAGAGACCATTGTTATTCACCTGGTTGACAGAAATAACGTTACTGTAATAAACGAACAGCTTTATCTTAACCCAAACACAAACTGTGGCTTCATTTCCCAGGCAGCTGCTTAGGTATGCAGGGGAGTACTAAGTGACCTTGCTGCTGTTGGAACTCCTTACAGGAGTGAGTTGGTGGTTTTTGGAGGGTATACCCTTCCAATGTCCTTAGTGCTTGAAAAGGCGAAAATCTTTGATACAGCCAGAGTGTGAGTGGGATGTGTGTGTTGTAGAAGAAAGTCGACTTTCAAGTACTGGTAACTTTATGGAGGGAAAGAAGCTTAGGGGCAGATTTACGTGGTACAGTTCATGCCTTTGAACATCTTTTATGATCATTAAAAGGGTAGGGTGAAGGCTTTGATATATTGTGTTTTGAGAACTGGAGTACTTTATAGCTTCATTTTAACTAACTGCTATTTTTAGGAGTCTATTTTTTTTGCGCCCAAGTAGTATTCTATTTCTTCCCTTGTCAAATAAGGCAATAACAAGCTAAAGTATTAATGTAAATGAAAGCTCCGAAGATATTTTTGAAGCACTGGGATTAGTGTTTTTCTTTCATTTCAGTGGCATGACTTTATTGTGCACATAGAAAAATACTTCTCTAATATTTTCCTTATGATAGATTAAACCTGAAATCCTGTTTTACAGGACTGACATATTGCAAAATATTGAGGATATGGGATTGCACCATACTACTATGACAAAATCCATATTAAGACTAAAGGGAATCCAGTTTGTGTAATGGAAACAAGGATGTAGCATTTGGGATCAGTTTGGGCATGTTACTGAGCCAGTGAGCTATACAGATGTAATTTAATTTACAATCTTTATTTTGTAAGTCGTATATAATCTTTTCAGCTGCAGCCAGATTCAGCAGTCTTTGTTGCATTTGTCCTGCATTTCTTCCTTCAGTGAGAGAAGGCATTTTGTTCAATGAGTAAATGGGACCAACCTTCCAATAGCTCATCCAGATTAAGTAATAATTAGATATAATTATTTTCCTAGGGGGAAAGTAATTCTGCCTCATTGAAATTCTTTTATCTTCAATTAACCTATTCTGTTCTTACTGGAAATATGAAGCGAAGTGCCAGCTTGCTTCAGGCACTTCTTCCAAAGCTGCTAACTTTGATTTTATTTGCCACCAGTGCTCACTTTGTGCAGTGTCGCGAGCTCCCAGTGTTTAGGTGTCACCAGGATGGAGGAGCGTGGGCTTGGATAGGGGCAGGCTGTGCCGAGTACCTTGTTGGATCAGCTTTCCATCCCGTTCATCCTTCTGTACGGATCACTGAGAAGGCTTGGTGGCTCACTTTTCTCTCTCTTCCCTGTACTTTGTGTTTGCTTTCATGAGGTTGTGGGTGGGGAGTACCATGAATAGTTTCTTTCCTCATTTTTTCCTATCAGCTTTATTCTATCCTGCTGCATGTGGGGTATCTTGTGTAAGTTTTGTTCTATTTTCATCGAGCAGCTGTAACCTTGCTTGGCATTAACAGATCCAATGGGTACATGATATGTAGATTGTTTGGAATTCAGCAGCCAGGTTCTGAGTTTTCTGGCCACAAGTGCCCAGGAGAGGGACAGACTAGAGCACCAGAGACCCTGTCTAGCTCAGTTCTAGATTAGGTTCCTTTGGATACACCTTCCCATTAGGCAGATGTACTTTATTCCAGTGATGACAAACTGTACTGTCTGTGCCTACAGTTTTGACTATAAATATAAATCTGAAACTATTTTGAAGTGGTGAGCTGGTAAACCGTGGGATAGAAAGGGCTTCAGAACTGAAACTCATTTATGTTGCAGTAGCTCTTCTGTTTTCCTGGGGACTTTGATTTCACCTTGTGAGCAAAATCAATTTTTTTATGCTCACAAACCCACTAAGATGAGTAGTCTCCGCATCCTTCTCCTTTCTTTCCCTCTTTGTATTCTCCCAATATATGTCTTTCTATACAGAGTAAATTAATGCAGTATATTTCTGGATGTAGCTTGTTCATACAGACTCGCTCTCTGCTCTTTTCTAGGGAGGTGGAAGGAAAGAATTGCTAGGCCCTTTAAATAGACTAAGGTGATGGTTTAGTGTAGTCATCCATACCCCACTAGCTAACATAGCACTACACTGACAAAGCCAGAAATTAAAGCAAATGGTAAACTTTAGTCTTAAGCAAAATTTATCCATTGATCACAATTGAGCTTTAAATAAATGTAAGGCGCAAAATCTGCCTTCTCTTAATTCATATTGACAACATTTCCCACAGCTGGTTTGTCTGTTTGTAACTATTGGCGTGGCGTGCTCTTTTTGCCATTTAACTTGTTTTAGTTGTTATTAATAGCCTGTCAACCTGAGGTTTAGTGTATCATTTTTATTGGGAGACAAAAAGCCTACACGCTGCAATGTTTGTGATGCTGCTGTAAATTACACACTGACTCCAGCCAGCACATCTTCAAGTGTGACACCTGCAACCTTTTACGTTTTTATCGTTGGTTGTGCTGCATAGTGGCTTTGCATCAGAAAACACTGATTATGTCAACAGGTAGTGTGAAGAAGATAGCTTCTTTTTTTCTGCTTGCTTGCTAAACCAGTATTAATTTACTGGGGGTACTACCTCAGCCTGTATCCTGCCTGCCAGTTGACTTTTTGAAGTTTGCTTTGTAAAAGCTCACAGAGAAGCTCTGGGAAGAAAAAATCCTGTTACTGGAGTAATTGACAAAATAATGTTTTCCTTGTATTTTCCTGAGGTTTTTCTTGCTAGCCAATTTCAGTTTTAAGGACAACTGAGGCTTTTTTTTTTTTAAGGCTTTGTTTCAGGTTCCTTCTCAAATTGTGTGTCAGTTCAAATCTTTTGATGCTTGGAGACTTATACTTTGAGAGTGGTGATGCAGACAGGGAAAGAGTACTTTGAGGTTTTCCTTTATCAGTGTTCTGCATCTTTGAGGTCTTGAGGGTAACAGTTAGCTTCTGATAGACATTTGCTGCTGCTACACTTTCATAAAAGAAAAGAGAAAGCACTAAGAGAAGTTTCCTTTCTTTACTATTTTTTCTATTTTCTAAAAAAATTTGACTCTGAGTCCTTTTGAAATGCATCTGTTTTCTGTTGGGTACAATACAAGTGATATATTGGAAACAAGTGTCAGACCTGTGCAAAGGACTTAAACCTCATGTTTGGAGCCCCATGCATCAGCAGCCTGGAGAGAGCTTTGTCTCTTGCTCTGATGACCTCTAATTGAGTATTCAGAGACAAAATATAATAAGGTAATTTCAGTCCATCTCTTGAGTATGTCTTGTGCTCATTGTTCATAAGCAGGTGTGGCCATTACTATTAGTGACAGTCGGTGTGTGTGTATCTCACAGTCCTACTTTCTGATGTACCTTGGAGAAAAATAGGCTCCTTAAAATTACAGCAGTTGATTCTAGAATGTGTTCCACCTAATGGCAAACTTAACAGCCTACAGCTTGTTGACAAATAGAAGGTTGATCTGGATTTCTCCCAGGTTCAGCACTGAAACACTGGAATAGAACCTAATGGAATTAATTTGCTGCATACAGTTGGGGAATTTTAGTGATGTTCTGTTCCCATAAAATGGATTGTGCAGTTTACACTTTGTGATAAAGTTTAATACTTTATGATAGGGTTTAATGCTTTTGATGTAGGGGGGACAGTCTGCTCTAAGAAGATAAATCTGTACTGCAAACTAACTAGAGTTTTGGGTTTGTTTTCTTTTTCCTTCTTTCTTTTTAGTATTGGATGAATGAATATACTTCTTCCCTTGGAATTGGAGTGTTTCATTCAGGTATAGAGGTGTATGGCCGAGGTATGTACAAGAAAAGCATAACTTTCCTTTTGTTTCAGTAATACTGTTATTTAAAAAGCATTTTTCAGGTAGTGAGGGGAGCCTAGCTCCTGAAACCTGTTCATCTCTTTTCTCATCTGTTCTGTCTCTGGAAAAAAACCTTGGACATGAATAATCTGGTAGCCGTTGTGTATAAAGCTATGCAACTTCTTTTGTATAAAGCTATGCAACTATGAAAAAGTGTGCAACTTATTCAGCCAGGCATATAAATTTTTATTTTAGGTTTGGAAATACTTTTAAAAAACCTACATAAAACAAATGTGTGCTTCGTGTAAAGCACGGTTGAATCTGTTCCTCAGTTTTCTGTCAGCACTTAGTGCAAGGAGTTCATTTTTAACTACAGGAACAATAATCTGTTGCAGAGAGGCACCTAAAAGTGTATGATGCTCAGGAAAAGGTCTACTCCCTTTTGGTAGGTTGGTTTGTTTTAGAGACTGTTTCTTTCAAAGGCATCCCATTCATGCTGTTCATAAAAGATGTCCTTGTGATAAATAACAGCAGTGCTTTTCAATTTTGCTAAATAGGTTGTGCTTGGGTGCTACAGCCTCCTGGTCTGCTCAGGCCACTTTGAACCTGCATTGCAGCCAGAAGGTGTTTCTGTGCACGCCATAGCACAGGCTCAGGTTTGAGGTGTTTCTGCCCAAAGTATAACGACACTCTGAGCTGATGGTGTTGCTGAAAGTAGTCCAGTTGAAGAAGGAAACTCTACTGCTGTGGTTTTTTTGGTTGGTTTTTTTTTTTTAATGTGTTGGGAGGTGAGGTGAAGGAGCAAAAGGCAGGCCATGTGCTCCGAAGACCACACTGCCCAAAGTTATCTTAAACTATGTTTCAGCTACTGTAATGGTCACATTGTATCTGATTTTGCAAGTGTTACCAGAGCAACAAATTGACAAAATACAATGCTTATTGTTAGAACTTTTAAAAATTTTTTTTTTTAATCTGACCCAGAAAGACCTGACTCTTAATAGTGCTGTGCCTGAAACCCAGTTTTTCAGGTGTTCCAAATACATGTGCCTCCCTTCCTGTTGGGATTATAGCGGCTTTCTCATATAGCAGGTCATGCCCCTGCTAGAACAATGACTTGCATTTTTCCAGGCACATCAAACCTTTTATTTATTAACCTGTTGTAAAAAAGATTATCCACAAAACTGAGTGCTAGACTTGGGTGATGTGTTAGGAGTTTTGAGGAAAGGAAATGTGAAGTCATGCTTAAAGCTTTTTATTACACTCTGGGTGCGGCATGCTCTGTTATCTTACAGACACAGACGGAAGCTGCAGTGCACCATGATGCTTTCATGTAGTGTGACTGCTTAAGCCAGCAGATGCTATGTGCAGACTTGAGATGCATGCACTGGTTTACTTTCTTGTTATAGTAAAGAACTTGTGAAACTTGTGAACTTGTAAAGAATTGAACTCTTGCAAATCAAGATATTTAAAGAACCTATTAGGCCGCTACGCACTGCCACACTGAGGACTGTGGTGTACACTGAATAGAAGTGCTATCAGACCTCTGAGGATGCAGTACTCTGAATCCCCAATTTAGATGTATGTAAGTGGAATTCTAAAGACAAGTATGTATAAGGATGTACAATTTAACTTGTAAATGCTCACTTATACAATGAAAACAATATGTACTTTCTGCAAAGTTATTCCAGTTAAACCTGTATGCTGATGTAGGAAATTTCCTGTTAGTTTTTACTTAGCCTGAGTAGTAACTGACAAAGCTATTCATTTCCTGCTCATTTCATTTGCTCCCCATGTAAATAACATGTCTGGTTGCTAGCTTTAGATCCTTGTGAAGTCACCTTCCAGTCAGTGATCTCTACTGGATTTTAATGTCATCAGATGCTGGTTTTGTTAAATCTGAGCTTTCTCTTTCAGAATTTGCCTATGGTGGTCATCCGTACCCTTTTTCTGGAATATTTGAGATTTCACCAGGAAATGCTTCTGAGCTAGGAGAAACATTTAAATTTAAGTAAGAAAGATTACCTATTTCCTTGCTCTTTGAGAAAGCATATGAAAAAGACATTTTGTTGCATTTATTTTTGAGGATAAATGTATTGAATTGTACAGGATTTCTGACTTTCTGAGAAATTAGTGTGTTTGCATAGAAATGAAAAATGGACAGAGGTGGCGAGACAATGAAGTGTCTACAGCAAAGAACTTTTTTTTTATCATACCATTAAATTCCTGAAATGCCTACAAATTTTAGTGGACTTGTAGCTAACTTTTATTACTTATACAGCATAAGCAATGCAGTAACTTTTTCAAGGTGGGTAATCAGCAAGAAAACATCATTTCTCATGATAAAGATGAAAATGGTGCCATAAAATGGAATAGAAAGAACCTTTGTTATTCTTGGAGAAGAGAAAGATCTTGCTACCCACAGTGGAGTTACTTTTGATCAATGTATGAACAGTCGTCCACCTGTATCACGGGAACCTGATCACCTTCTACTCTCTATTTCTCTTCTAGAGAGGCTGTGGTTCTAGGCAGTACTGACTTTATGGAAGATGATATAGAAAAAATAGTAGAAGAGCTTGGAAAGGAATTCAAAGGAAATGCTTATCACCTAATGCACAAAAACTGCAATCACTTTTCTTCAGCTTTATCTGAGGTAAACAAACTTAAAGGTCTGTAGAAGGGTGCTTCACAGGTGGCTACAGAGCAGCATATGCTTCTAGTCCTTCGCAACATTTGGTTTAATTTTCCACTTCCTATCTCTGTTGCCTTGGTCAAATATCATTTTTCAGGTTGTATTTGTGCTTATGTCCAAAGCATCGGATGTTGCTGCTAAATATTGTTGTCATACATAGCTTGTGTTAGAGCAGAGGTGCGTTCCTAAAGAGATACCTAGTAAATAAAGTATTAAGAAGATTTTGAAATAATTTTAATTGTTCCAAGGATTGCTACTGAAGATAGAACTGCTTGTTATTTTTATCAGATTATTTGTATTTCCCCACAGAACCATCACACTGTAAATAATTTTCAAAGTTCTGACCTAGTTAAAGAATAGCAAAGGCATTAAAGTTATCCAGATAATGTTAATCTTCTGCTTGAGAGGCTTTTGTCAAGTTATTGCTCTGCCAGCACCTGTGTCCTGGTCATCTAGATACTTGAGTGGTCATGCAAAGTATCTGACCGAGGAGTCGAACGGGCTTTGCTTTTTCCCCCTTGGCTTTGTTGTAACATGATCAGTTTGCCAATATGATTGAATGCTTGATCATTCACATGTGTATCCACACATGGGAAAGGGTCAGAACAAGTAACCCAGGTCAAAGAGGGGAATGGAAACTTTGATTTTCATTGGCAGTTGGCAATCTCTGCTTGACAGAATTTATTCCAATGTTTCATTGAAACACTCCAAAACAAGGATGGCTCTTTTTCCCATGTGAAGTTTCACAGATTTTATTTGGGATTTTTTCCAAAATTGTTAATGCATACTTACTGTACGGCCTGTGTTTTATGTAGACTGATCTTCCAGTGGTAGTGGAAAATTTTATTGAGATAATGATTCATGTGCAATGCTGGTACAAGTAAGTAGGGTGAGACACTGACAAAGCTGCAGCTGGTGTGAAATGTGGCCTATATGGCCAGGGTTTTGTCATACTCTTCAGCTGCATGGTCATATTGTTTTCTGTTTTAGGTCTTGTCCTAAGTGTTCAAATTGATTATAAAAGTGGGTATAATTGCAAGTTAAATGCTGCTCAGTTACAGCAGAGTAATGCTCATATTCTCCAGATTTGCGCTGTAATACCAGAAATGAATATGGAGGTAGTTAAGTAAAGTAGCTCACTCCTTGAATAGTGACAACAAAATTATTTAATGACTGATGTGCAGTAAAAATAAGTACTTAATGCAACTTTATACATTTTTGAGGAGTTGAACCCAGCTGTGCACTGTGTAGCTTCTCTTGTTCTAGTGAACCGAAGCGTGTGCATAGCCTGTGTTGTAGGATAGTGATGTCTTCTGGAAGGTGTCAGAGGCCACCACAGTAAAGAGCCTCAGCTGTGTGTGTAACTCCATACAATTGTAGTATTGACACTGCCTTTCTGGCCACTTGATTTCAGGGTGCTTTTTTGTAATAGTGGGGTTTCTCTTGCTATTTCTGTTTCTGAGGAATTAGCACTGAATAGAAACCGTAGCTTAACTAATTTCTGTGCCTTTTATAGAAGTTATTCAAAAAGAGTGAGGTGGTTAGGCTTTTCAAGACTTCTAAGAAAATCACAGAACCAACCATGTGTCCAACTTTTGCAGTGGAATATAGGTGTCTTTGTGGGACTTGAAATTCTGCCTTTACTGATGGAGAAAGTCATAGTGCAGCTAACTTGGGTGCTTCTTGACTGGCATTTGTGATATGTAAACTATAAGGCTGCTGCAGCTTTTGCTTCTTATTTACAGTACTGCAGTTTTGTTACTGCTGAATCCAGAAAACAAATTAACCCTTTCTTTTTCCTTCCCCCATAGATTCTCTGTGGAAAAGAGATTCCACGATGGGTGAATCGCCTTGCCTACTTCAGCTCTTGTATACCCTTCCTCCAGAGCTGCCTGCCAAAGGAGTGGCTAACTCCTGCAGCCCTCCAGTCTAGTGTTAGCCAGGAGCTACACGATGAGCTGGAGGAAGCTGAGGATGCAGCAGCATCAGCTTCCTTGGCAAGCTCGGCATCTGGGTCTAGAACTGGACGCCACACCAAATTATAAGTCCTCCTCCAAAGTAGCAAATACTTCAGAAATTCTTTTGAAATACTTCAGTTTGATCTCTTCAGCAATTGACTTCCTGACAGAACGTGAGAGCCAGCTCTAGAACATTGTTTTTATATGCAAAAAAAAAAAGCTCTCATCAACCCCTGTTTCAGCTCAGGATTATTTACGTAGTGAAAGGAATTGCTGGGAGAAAAGGGAAGGATTTTGTGTGAAGCCACCCTTTTCATTTTCACCTGTTGATAGACCTGAGTTAACTTAACATCTTGCATAAAGCAGAACTTAAATTATTTGTTTACAGTATTGTGTACTGCTGTTTACAAGTCCTATAAGGACTCCTGCTACCATGGAAGAAGAAAGCATTTGAGTTTGATTTAACTGTTGGTATAAATCAAAAGCAGTGGTATGATGCCTGGATGAACTTTCCCCTTTGTTTTCAAGATTTAAGGCAGGAGAACACTAAATTGAGGAATGCCAGAAACTGCTGAATACTATTTGTGAACAGGGTACTGTGCGCTTAAAATGGCTGATGTAAACAGATAGATTCCAGGATGTAGGGAGACTAGTTTGGTCTAAAATCTGTTCCTAGAAGTATGACCTCTACATTAATGAAACTGTGGATTTTTGCACATATGAAGGGAAATTTCTATCTCATTGCAGTGCACATCAATCCATTTCTTTTTTTTTCAGTTCAGCCATTTAGTTTTCATCATGTCTTTGTATTTACTTGCAGTTTACTTCAGGATTTAAACATGTGAATATCATCTGCTAGAAGCATCAACAAATTTTTCACTTCTTTGCTTTACTTGATTTCAAACTTGCATATATAAGTTAGTACTTGTATTCCTTTTTTATTTGTTTGTTTTGTATAGTTTGGAATCATGTAAAACAAGCCATTTATGGTTGGGGAATGGCCTTTGCTTCCTGCTGCTGATTTTGCTTCATTTGAATTTGTAAACATTTGTGTCCTTCTTTTTTTGAGCTATAAATTACTGCCCAGTTGTGCATATCCGCACAAATGATAGAGAAATCCTAATTTATTTTCCCACAGTCTCTATCTGTGGCATTAACTTTCTTATCAGATGTAATGAAGAAAAACCTGAAAATTGCTTATGCACCTGCGTGTTTACACAGCAGAACCCACTAATCTGCACACATAATTATATCTGAAGGTAAGAGATATTATTTTCTAAAACACAGAAGTATGTTTGCTGGTAGATTATAATTAGAGCTAAATTATAATTAGTGATCAGAATATATAATGGAATGCCTTATTCTTGTTCACTTACCAAGAGAATTAATTGTTCTTCCAATCATTAGTGTAAATTAGTGAGGTTCTATTGTGCACATAAGGCTACAGTAGCACAAACATGAGGGAGGTGAGCTTGAGTATTTTGTAAGACTTGCTGCCTTAAACTAACAAAAAACATACCATCCCTAAAGGGATCAGCTCACAAAGAAGTGTGCATTACTAGAAATATGGATGATTCTTACGAGCTTTATTTACAGTCTTTTGGGGGTTTAGTTTTTCTGTTGAATGAAATACTGACTCTGCAGTTTCTGCTGTTTAAAGCAAAAAATAAGTCCTCTTGGAAGGCAAAATGCTTCATGTTATGAATGCTGCTGGCCATGGGTAGTGGTGCCATTGAATCCTACGGGAAGGTGCAGTAGCTGTATCATGGTAAGAATTCTTATGGTTGCCAGCTCCAACTTGTGTTAGAAACTTGTGTGGAAGTTTCTTCTGCTGCCACCTGGGTTGAATCCTTCATCAGACAGACTTTAGGTTTTCGCTTATGTTCTGTGAGGCAGTGTAGTACAGAGAGAGAAATGGTCAGTTCTCGGGGGGAAAATCAAGTGAGACTCTTTCTGGAAAGAGCGAGATAATGGTAAACGTCTCCATAACTGTATTTTGGTACGTGTTTTAATAATCTCTTCTATCGAGTGGGAAATGCTTAAGACTGGTGAGTCTGCCA
>VYZP01018886.1:0-11751 GCA_013400635.1 Hypocryptadius cinnamomeus | reverse complement strand
GGGGGCCATCACCGGTACCGGGGTTGTGTGTGGGAGTTCTGCCTGTCCTCTGACCGGGCGAAGCGAGGGGCTCCGTCCCTCCCCTCACTGAGGCGTTTTAGGGGGTCCCGTCTCTCCCCTCACCAGGGAAGGTTGGGGGGGGTGACCCCTGTGGGAGGACGGTATTGAGGGGTCCCGTTCCTCCCCTCACCGGGGTATTTGGGGGGTCCCGTCCCTCCCCTCACCAGGAAAGGTTGCGGGGTGGCGACCCCTGTGAGGGGACGGTTTTGAGGGGTCCCGTCCCTCCCCTCACCAAGGCGTTTTGGGGGGTCCCGTCCCTCCCCTCACCGGGCGCTTGGATCGTTCCATCCCTCCCGGGGGGGGCGGGGGTTTGGGGTCCCGTTCTTTATGGACAGGGCTCTGGACTGGGGGTCCCGTCCCTCCCCTCACCGGTTCGGGTTTGGGGCAGGGTCCCGTCCCTCACCGAGGGCGGGATTCTGGGGGTCCCTCCCCTCACTGGTTCGGGTTTGGGGCAGGATCCCGTCCCTCCCCTCACGGTGCGGGGGTTTGGCCGTCCCGTCCCTCCCCTCGCGTGGGTTTTCGGGGCCGGGCGGTTCCCGCTGTCCCCGCGCCGCCTCACGGGGGTCCCGCACCGGCCCCGCCGCTCCGGGCTCACTAACGGCCCCTCGTCCCTCCCTCCCTCCGCCGCTGCAGGGCCGCGATCCCGGAGCCCCGGCGATCCCAGCACCTGGACCTTGTAAGTACAGGAAGATCTTTAGTATGTGTTTTTTTAAAAGCCCTTGAGGAGCCCCTGCGGGAGCTGAGGCCGCTCTGCTCAGGTTTCTGTTGCAAATGGTGTGTAAAAATTGGGATCAAATTGCGTGTCAAAAGTCTATCCAGCACGTTATTTTTAGGGTGTAGTTCCCTGTTTTCAGGGTTTGGTCGCAGGAAGCTGTGGATTGGGCAGGCCCACGGCTGCATTGTGTAATTCCTGACAGTATTTTCCTCACACAGTGAGAGCCACTTGTGCTCCTGGAATTAAGGAATTCTTGAATCCTGGGATCGTTTGGGTTGGAAGGACCTAAAGCCCATCTGGTCCCATCCCTTCCACTATCCCAGGTTGCTCCAAACCTTGTCCAGCCTGGCCTTGGATACTTCCAGGGATGGGGCAGCCACAGCTTTTACAGAAAAATGAAATTTAAGATACAATATTGGAGAAGCTGCAGGGTGATATCAGTGCAGTAATCCCGAAGATAAAACAATAATAACTGTAGTAATATGTTTGATTACATCCTGTATATCCTTCAAAAATAAAGACCACAATGGACAAAAGTGGGTGACTCCTTTATTCCCTTTTTTTTCCCTCAGAACACCTTAGCATTGCCCTTTTCCACGTGAAGCTCAGCCATGACTGACCAAGAGTTCATTCTCTGCAAGTGGAAGAGGCGATTGTGGCCAGCCAAGGTAAGGAGGAATGAGGAAATGTTTGTGGAGGTTGCTTGGAGCAGAGCAGGAAGGAAGGGAGAGGTCCCAGCAAACGTGTCTGAACTTGTCTGAGCTGTGGAGATGCCAACAGGAAAAATGGAGAGGGCCTGGAGCGATGGGACAGGAGGGAATAACTTCTCACTGCCTGAGGGCATGGTTGGATGGGGCATTGGGGAAAAATTCCTCCCTGTGAGGGTGGTGAGGCCCTGGAATGGATTTCCAGGGCAGCTGAGGCTGCCCCATCCCTGGCAGTGTCCAAGGCCAGGCTGGACAGGGCTTGGAGCAGCCTGGGATAGTGCAGGAGTCCCTGCCATGGCAGGGATGGGATAGGATTGAAGATCCCATCCCACCCGGTCCATCCTGGGATTTTATCATTCCACAATCTTAAGGCTGCTCCCCGGCACTGTCAGGCTGCTCTTAGATAAACGTTTTGCTGTCGGTCAGGATTTTAAATGAAGATTTCTCACTTTTAATGTAGGTTTTGTGCAAACCCGGAGTTGCTGGGAGCAGTCCTGTTGCTAACACAAAAAGGATGGGATTGAAAGCTGAAATCCTTGGCTTGGAGAAGCAGTTGAGTATCCTTGTTCCTATCACATGTTTGCATTCTTAGAGATTAAAAAACAAGGGGAAGAAAGGAATCCTTTTATCTGAAGGTGCCTGTGAGATGGGATCCTGGATTTGCAGAAGGTTTCGTTGTTTAACCCTAGCAAGGACAGGTTGGGGGAGGGAATGTTTGGGGGTTTTGCTGTCTGAGAGCAGTTTTGTGGTGCTGGGAGTGTTTTGCTGCCGGTTCCAGTCACCTTTTTGTGTTCCAGGGTCAGTGTGAGCTCTGCAAATGTGGTTCCCCTGACAGAGGAGAGGATCAAGGCCATCGCCTCCACCCTGGGTGAGGAGGGAGGGGCCCAAATGTGCTGCTTTGTGTCTTTTCTGGGTGTAAAATACCTGTAAAAACTCAGCCCCAAATGTGCTGCTTTGTGTCTTTTCTGGGTATAAAATACCTGTAAAAACTCAGCCCCAAATGTGCTGCTTTGTGTCTTTTCTGGGTGTAAAATACCTGTAAAAACTCAGCCCCAAGTGTGCTGCTTTGTCTCTTTTCTGGGTGTAAAATACCTATAAAAACTCAGCCTGGGGGGATAAAACTTCTGTATTTCACTTATTTTCTTTTCCCCTTTTCCATAAAGTTGGAAAATAGGTTAAAAATTTCTCATTTTCCTCTTCCCTGGGGTGGTTTGTTGGAGGGATGGTGAAGAAAGGTGAGTTTCCCTCAGAATGAGGCACTTCCAGCTTGGTCTTTGTGTGTCTCCATCCTTTGCCTGGAGAACTGTGGATGACTTAAGTAGTAAAAATTGCACCTTAGAAGAAACATTACAAGTAACATTTATTATTTCTTTAATAATACATTTTGTTTATGGTAGAACAATGAGGATAATTTCATTTATTGAATATTTTTTCCTCATCAGAGCAAAAGAAAAGCATGAGGGAGGCCGTGGAGGAGCTGCAATATCGCTGTTCCCTTAAAATTGCCCTGGATATTCTCCATCAGACTGACTCCAGCAGTCAAATGCCACCTGCAGAAGGACCAAATCCCGAATTTTCCCGGGAGAAATCTGCCCCACCCACCCCCTCCCACAGCTTCTTGTTGCACTCTCGCTCTAAAAAGTCGGAACCTGAGGCTGCCAAGAGGAAAAGAAAACCCCAGAATAACTGTGGGCTGAAGGATGATCCCAAAGCACGCAGCCAGGGAGGTTCTGTGGCTCCAGGGGGGAGTGGAAAAGCACCTGGAAGTGGCACAAGCCCTGCCAGAGCACCTGGAAGTGGCACAAGCCCTGCCAGAACACGTGGGGGTGGAGCAAACCCTGCCAGGTGTGGTGCCAGGGACTCGAGTGTGGCATCAGCCCCTGACAGTCACAACTGCAATAAACCAGAACCAAAATCATCACCCAGACAGAGCAAAATCCAGCCCAAAATGGAGAATGGAGTCTCCTGTAAGCCAGAGGCTGGAAGAAGTCAGCAAGGAAGGAAAAGAAGATGTAGGGATGATTCCCCTCAGGATCAAGCACAGGTGGCTCCTGAGGAGGGGTCTCCCTCTGTGCCCTCTAAATCTGGCACTGTGGAACCTTCCAGAAAGACAGGAGCTCAGCCTGGGAGAACATGCCTGGATTCCTCCTGTGAAACTGCCTCGGATGAGTTGGAGAAAAGCATCAGCAGTGAGAATGAGAGCCTGGCAAAGCAGCTGGATGGGAGAAGAGAGGCAGAGGGTGGAAAACACCTGGATGGGGCAGGTGTGGCCTCAGGCACAGACAGGAAATGCAGGAACCACCCTGGATCCTCACCTGGGCCTTCTGGTGCCTTCCCTCAGCCTCAGGAGGAGGAGGAGGAGGAAAACCAGGATCCCTCACACCTGGCTGGGAATAAAGCCCCTGACTCTGAGGAAGATGAAGGTGGGCAAATCCCTTGGGGAAGGGAAACCTTCATCCTGTGTGGGTGGTGAGCGCTGTTACTCGCCTTGGAATGTTGCTTTGCTTTTGGGCAAGTGGCTCTTGAATTGCTGCTTTAATTCCTTTTGGTTTCCATTCCTGGGAAGCAGAAATGCTGATCCCTCCAGTGCTTGGGTGGTGTTTGGGTTCTCTGGAGTTGCTTGGGGTTTTCCATGGGAAACTGGGGGTTTTTTTGAGCTCACACTTGTTTTCCCTTACTGCTCTCTGATAAATTGAGATTAAATGCTTTTGAATGAGTAGGATTCCCTAGTTAGAAGTGTGCAGGTATGTCAGATCCCCTCTAGGTCACACTCAGGTGTGTCTCACCTGCTCTGAAGCTGATCCTGTCCTAATCCCTGGATCCTGCTGCTGTTGGCAGGGCTGGAACCCTCTGGGATGTCTTCCAGGAGAGTTTCCTCAGAAAGCCTCCCTCCACTCTCACCTCTGGCAGATGAAGAGGAAGAAGATTTCCCAAGCGTTCTGTCCCATCGAGGTGAGACATCAGCAGGGCTGAGCTCTCCCCCTCTGGGGGCTTCAGTGTGCCTGCAGTCCCTGGAGATTCCAGGAGGGAATCCAGCTGTGCCCAGGCTTGGGATAAAATGCATTTCCTGGCTCCATCAGGCATTTTGCTGCAGAATGAAATGAAAATCCCTGAAACTGGACAAGGGCCTGGGATTGAAGTTGCTGGGTTTCAGTTCAGGACTCCCTGGGCTGCATTTTGGGGTCACTGTAAAAGCGCTGAAGAGAAACTCCTGGAGGTTCTCCTGGAGGAGAAGAAGAAAGGGACAGCATCTGTCTTGTTTTATTTTTTTTTTAAGGAAAATTTCCCTTCTTTTTCACCAGAACCCAAATTCTTCAAGGAAGGGATGTTGGTGTGGTGCAAGCTGCGGCGGTATCCGTACTGGCCAGCGGTGGTAAGAGCAGCTCCTGCCTCCTCATAGCCTGCTGATAAGGAGCAACTCCCAGTTCTGGAGTGACTTTTACCCTTCCTGGAAGTGTTAAAGACCTTCCAGTAGAAGCATTTCAAAATTGGTAGAAGTAAATTTGTGCTAAAAGCACTCAAAATGTGGTCACTTCACACGTGTTTGTACAGAGCACTGGCTTATCCCAGTTCTTTTGCAACGGAGCAGGACTTTGTTCCCAATTTAAAAAGAAAAGAGAAGCCCTTTGTGCACTAAAAATACTCTCTTGGGGGAACTGGTTACTGATTCCACTTGAGGTTTTTAATATTTGTGTAATAAAGGAAGGTTACAGCAACAGGAAAAATTTAAGTGTGGGTTGTAGTGGGTGATATCCACAGAAAAATATGCCTGCTTTATCAAGATTAGGGTTTTTGAGGCTTTATCCTCTCTCCAGGTAAAAGCAGTGAAGAGGAAGCACCGGAGAGCCTGTGTGCTCTTCATAGATGGCACCACAAATGAGAAGAAAAAAGGGTAAATGTGGATTTCCATCCCATCCTGAATTTCCAGTCTCTGTTATTCCGTGTCCTGTGCCCTTTTCCTGGTGCAGGGTGAGGACAGTCCTCTCCAGGTTGATCTGGGAGGGAGGGGCTGGGGCAGGTGAGGGTTGTAGGGGCTTTGTCATGCTGCAGGTTGAGGCAGCTCCCTGTCCCTGGAAAGAACTGAGGAGTTGAAAACAAAACAAAAAAAGAATCCGTGGAATGCAGCCAGTGCTTTCCTTGTGCTGCCCAAACTTTCTGGAAACACTGGGCTGCCTTTAACTTTTCTCTAAACCAGGTAGTTCTCATTTGTTAGAAGATTCCATACTTTAACTTGCTGTGGAAGCAAAAACCATTAAAATTTGTGCTCCTGAATTCCTTGGGAAATGGGATTTTCAGGGAGAAGCAGAACTGCAGTAAATCAACAGGGAAATGGGGCAGTTGAGTTGCACCTCTGACTGTGTTTCTTTAAAAGTTTCTCAGTGTCTCTGAAGAGCCTGAAGCACTTTGACTGTGAGGAGAAGCAGGAGCTCATTGTGAGTATCCCAGAGATGTGGAACTGCAGGGCTTGGGCAAATACAGTGAGAAATTCAGGATATAAATGGCCAGGGGGCAATGTGGGGCTTGGCCCCCTCAAAGCCACTCTTTATTTTACTGTGAGGAGTTATTTTACTGTGAGGAAAAAAATTATGTGAGGGGACCATTTCTGTCCCCTGCTTGGCATCCTGGGCTGAAACTCTTGGAGAGCTGCTGGATTTGGGACAGAAAATCCTCCTTGTTTTGCAGGAACGAGCCAAGGAGAACTATTCCAGGGAAATTGAGTGGTGCCTCCAGCTGATCCGGGACTATCGGATCCGAGTGGGTAAGGAGGGGCAGGTGACCATGGAATCACCAAATCCCAGCATGGTTTGGGTGGGAAGGACCTTAAAGCCCATCCAGTCCTCTCCTGCCATGGGCAGGGACACCTTCCACTGTCCCAGGGTGCTCCAACCTGGCCTTGGACACTCCCAGCTTCTCTGGGATCTCATCCTGAGATCCACCAGGAAAGGGGAACCCCAAGCTTTGATTCCTGGGTGACTGGAACTGATCTCTGCCCTGTTTTGGGTTTTTAGGCTGTCATTCTTTCACCGGCTCCTTCCTGGAGTATTTTGCTGCTGATATCAGTAAGTGAATCCATCCCTTTGGGAATTCTCTTGGCTGGGTAAAAACTCCTCTCAGCAATAAAATTCCTTCTTTTCTATTGATATGGCTATGAAAAAACTCTTTGTACATTTAAATATAAATTCTTGTGGTTTCCCTTTCAGGCTACCCAGTGAGGAAAGAGGGGTACCAGAGTGTGGTGCAGATGGCATTCCCAAACACAGGGGAGGAAGAGGCTGGACAGTCTTCCTCAGACACCTCCCCCCAGAAACCCCCGAGGAAGCTCCTCCCTGACAGGACCAGAGCTGCCAGGGACAGGGAGAACAAGAAGCTGGTGGAGTTCATAGTGAAGACCAAAGGGGCTGAAGAGCATCTCCTGGGCATCTTGAAAAGTGGGAAACAATCCCGCTGGCTGAAGAAATTCCTGAATTCCAGCCGGTACATGACCTGTGTGGAGACTTATCTGGAGGATGAGGAGCAGCTGGACCTGGTGGTTGGGTACCTGAAGGAGGTGTACAGGGAGATGGATACCAAGAACCTGCACCAGATCCTGGGGGATGGCATCAGATTCATCTCAGATGTGCTTTTACCTGAGGTGAGGGAGCATGAAACGGGGAAAGAATGAACTGCAGAGTGATAAATGACACTAATTCCCATTATTTATTCCTTTGTGTGATGTGGTTCCTATGGAATGACATGGGGAAGAGTTCCCAAAACTGAGCCAGGCAGGAATATTCACCCCTGCCTACAGCCTGAGTCACTCAAATGCTGGTTTTTGAGTACAGAAAGGAGAAGCTTCAGGTAGATTGTTGTTTTTAAAAGCAGACTGATAGTTTTCTGATGTATTTTAATTACCTCTGAAATGCTTCAAAGCTTTGTTTTGGGGTTTTTATTTTAATTTGGCAACTTCTCAGGATTTTCTTGGTCCTTTGTGTGTGTCAAGGTGGGGGGTGGTGTGTTGGCTGTTCTTACAGTTGTTGTGGATACCTTGTGTTCTTCCCAGGAATTTTCCCAGGAGAATATTAACTCATGTAGAAACAAAATTACTGTGAAGAATATTTTAATCTGAGGATAAAAGTACCCCCCAGGGGATGATACAGAACAATTTCATATTTTTTATTTAGGAATTTCAGGCACTCAATGAGCAGTTTCATCCAAATTTTCTAAGTTATTGAGGAACCCTTTTCTCAAAACGTGCTCAGCTGAGGCAGTTTCAATTCCCTGGCTATGGTTTAGTTTTGCTTATTGATTATTATTATTAATTAGTCAATGCTTTTCTAGGCCATCATCTGTGCCATTGCTGCTGTGGATGACATAGATTATGAGAAGGCAGAAGAGAAGTACATTAAAGGACCACCTGTGAGCAAAAGGTAGATTTTTTTTAGGATTTTCCAAGGGTTTTTATTCCTTTATTTTTGGATACAGAAAAGGTTTCAGGTGAGGACAGGAGAGCTCAGTGTCCTCCTCCTTTAAGAGACAAAACATGGAAAATGTCCCAGCTGAGCTACTCCAACCCTGTGAATTTAATTTGTCCAGGTGATGTAATCTGGACAGTAATATCCTGTTTTAAATTAAAACCTTCTATATTTTTCTTTCCAGAGAAAGAGAGTTGTTTGATGAACAAATCCTGGGAAGCAAAAAGCTCAAGACGGAGCCAGAGCCTGCAGAGAGCTGAGGAGTGGCCGGGGCTGTCCTGGGGCCAGGTGTAAATAACCAGTGGTGATTTGTATAAAACGTGGCATTCTTTGTAAAGTCTGTGTGTATATTCCCAAATCCTCTGCTCCCAGCCCTTGCTGCTTCCCATGGCCTCACTGTGTTCAGGATCCACTGGATCCTCATCCATCAGTGCCCTCCTGGGGGGCTGCCAGAGACCCCCAGTGCTGTGCAGAGCTTCTGCTGCTCCACCACTTTCACGTGGGTTCTTTTAGCCAAACACTCGACTTGGGAAGGGATCTTGTCCTGCTTTGTGGCCGCTGGTGCCTGGTGCTCTCCTTGCTCCTGATAAAACCAGGGGGTTCCTGGCAGGGAAGGCTCCTGGGGGTTCCCCCTTCCTGCCTCATGGATCTCCAAGGGTGGGAAATCAGATTGGTGCCCAGAGCTGCCACCTGGATCACTAAGGTTTGGGTTCTTCTTTTGTTATGACAAGTAAAATTCCACGGAGGAGGAATCCAGGTTTGTTTAAACAAAAACATTCCCTTTAACTGAGCCAGTGGAATGCTGGTTTATTGCCTCTTCTGAGGCTGTGAATTTTGGGAGGCTTGTAATTGTCTTTTTCTGATCTAAATTCCCAATTTAATCCTGCCCAGCTCCCTGCTCACCTTTGTTGGAGCTGTGGCACATGGAAGCAGTGTCACCAAGAACTAATTAATGATGAATAATGATAAATGATACATAAAACCNCCTTCCAGTGCTGCCCCCCTGGTACTGGGCACCAGGCTCGGCCTCACCATGTACAAATCACGTGGACTTAATAAAGTGGGATGAAGTGAATCATCAAAATTTGCTGCTTTTGTTTAATTATTATAATCTGTGGGTGGTGGTGCTTCCACCCCAGTGTTACAGCAGGTGAAGATCGTTTTTATGCATCAGATAAAGTAAGATCTTGTCTGTCTCAGTCTCTCATTATTAATCACTGGGAAATGAACTCACTGGGTTTTGTTCTTGTGCTCTATTTAAAATGGGCTGACACACACCACCTCTGCTTGTGATTGTCCAGTGTTAATTAATCCATGTTCCCTCAGCTGCCTCCTGAATGCTCAGTGTAAGATCATTAACTCATATTTATTATTAATTATTTAATAATATTTATCATTAATCCAGTGTTACAGCCTGCAGTCCTTCGCCCCTCCCTGGTCTGTGTGTGTGTTTCCAACATATTAAAACGATCAAGTGTAGCGTTTGGGGAGGGGAGAAGGCGTTCCGAAGTCTCGGAGGTGGTTTGGGGTGAAAACAGCGCTTTTGCAACCCGGCTCCCGGCAGGAAAAGAAGCTTCTGCCGAAACCCGGGATCGAACCAGGGACCTTTAGATCTTCAGTCTAACGCTCTCCCAACTGAGCTATTTCGGCTGCACGGCCGCGCTCCGCCCCCCCCGCCCGTCACCGCCGGTGGCGCCGCGCCGGGCGGGGGGACACGGGGAGGGACACGAGGGGACACGAGGGGACAGAGGGGCGGGATGTGGGGCACGGGACACGCAGGACACAGGAGCGGGGTGTGGGACGTGGGCACGGGACACGGGACAGGCGGGACCCGGCGCCAGGCGGGAGGCGGCGGCAGCGCGGTCTCTGTGGCGCAATCGGTTAGCGCGTTCGGCTGTTAACCGAAAGGTTGGTGGTTCGAGCCCACCCAGGGACGGCCGCTCTTTATTTTCCCGCGCGACCGCGGCTCCTCAGCCCCGGGACGGGCCCTTCCCGCTGAGTCCTGCGGCGACTCCGCGACGGCCCCGCCCGCCGGAGATCCTTTTGGGGTCGGTTTGGGATCTTTTTGGGATCGTTTTGCCGCGGGCCGCGGCGGAGCCGGAGGCTGCCTCCGGAACCTCTCGCCCGGGACGCGTTTCCCGCCGGAGCGCTGAGGCGGTGCCGCGCGGGGCCCTTTAGCGGGTGCACCGCGCGCAGAGGTTGCCTGAAGGGCTGCGGAGCGATGGCGGCGCTGGGCCGTGAGCGGGGCCGGGAACGGGGCCGGGAACGGGGCCGGGGATGGGCACCGGGACCGGGCTGGGCAACGAAACAAGCCCTCGGCCCTCCGCTGAGGGAGTGACCGCGGGGGGGGAGCCCTGAGGGGACGCCAGGCCGTTCCCGCCCCCGGCCGTGGCCCACAGAGCTCTCCCGTCCTCTCTTGCAGGTCTCCGGCTCCCCGCGCACGGTGTGCTGGGCTGGCGGTGAGCGCCGGGCTGGGGGCACCGGGGCGGTGGGACCCCGGGGGCAGGGAGGGCCGGGGCGGTGACAGCGCTGACCCCGGGGCTGGGGGTGATGGGGTGGGGGGACCCCAGGGCCGCGGCTGAACGGCACCCCGAGCTTTGGGGGTCAGTGGGGGGCTCCTTCCCCGCTGGGCTTTGTGGAGCACTGGGTCCCGCGAGGGCTCTGGTGTGTCACAGGGGCTCTGTGACCCTGTCACCCTGTGCGGGCCCTTTCTGTCCCCAGGCCCGGCTCTGTGAGTCCCGTGCACGCTCAGCTGCTCCATCAGACGCCGGTGGCCGATCGCGCTGACAGGTGACAACTCCTGCCCTGGGGACAGGGGACAGCCGGCTGTGCCACCATTCCCGGGCGGGGGTCCCAGTGGCACCTCCTGTGAGGCATCTCCTCCCTTCCCTGCTGAAATCCGGGGAGTTCTGGCAGCTCTGGGAGCCCCGGGGAGAGGCAGCCGGGGGCGCTCTGTGGTTGGGGTGTGGCTGAGGGGCTCTGCCCGAGCACCAAACCCACAGATCCCACACTGGGGACAATCCTCTGCCACAAACAGAGGGGTGGCATTGTCATTCCTCAGGGAGCCACAGCCCCGTGGAGGGCTAAATGCTGATTCTGCAAGGAAATAACTGGAGAGTGATGGTTCTGTGCTGCTCCTTTCAGCTCTGTCCAGGTCCAGAAGAGCTCTGCTGTTGTCCAGAGGAAATCCTACGTCCCCAGCAGCCGCGGCGAGTACGTCATCACCAAGCTCGATGACCTGGTCAACTGGGCACGGCGGGTGAGTCCCGAGCCACCCTGGCATCGAGGGACAGAGGGTGACACATCAGAGGCACCTCCTGCTCAGGATAAAAATAGGCTCAGAGCTCCTGTGGCTGAGTTCTGTGGCCAGAGGGTGACACTGGGGTCCAGTGACAGTGTGGGACAGAGGCTGAAGGTGCTGAGGGTGTGTGGGGGGGTGGAACTGCCCTTTGGTCACCAAGAAAAGGCACTTCTGGAGTTGTCCCTGCCCTGAGCACCTGCTCTGCCTGTGGGGAAGGGTGACACAAGTGACAGTGCCCTGGGTCTGCTGTGCTCTGCCTTAGCTGGGCTGGTCCTTCTCCGGCCACCACAGTCCCCGTGGGGCTCTGAGCTGTCCCTGAGCTGGGACACCACTGTCCCCGTGGGGCTCTGAGCTGGGACACCACTGTCCCCATGGGGCTCTGAGCTGGGACACCACTGTCCCCATGGGGCTCTGAGCTGTCCCTTCTCTGCTGTCCCTGAGCTCCGACACCACTGTCCCCATGGGACTCTGAGCTGTCCCTTCTACAGTCCCTGGGTGGCTCTGAGGTGGCTTTAG